>PVLA01004974.1:0-151182 GCA_004027455.1 Hydrochoerus hydrochaeris | reverse complement strand
ATCCTCCTCTTGCTTTTTTTTTAATTGTTTTATTTAAAGAAAAAATTTTGAAACAGAAAGAGGGTAGAAACAACACAAAATCTCAAAAACAAAACAAAATAGTAACCAGTAAAAATCACTAGTTGATAATTATATACTTTCCTCTTAGATGCAGTTGTTCAAGTTACAAAGCTAAAGTCCACAAAGTGGACATCCAAACAGTGAGATTGCAGTCAATTTTGCTCATCCATCCAACTAAAACTTTAGCAACATGGTTATTAATTCCACACACTCAAACATACATGCAGTTATATCCTTTAGAATATTCTCTTTTCCCTTTTTTTTCCTTTACATTAACTATAATCCATTCTCGTAAACTACTTAGAAGTTCTACACATGTGTAAGTCTCTACACATATACCTAGCCTTTCTGTATTAGAGGGAGAAACAAATTAAAACAAGTCAGCAATACAAATTCCTAGAGAAACACGAGATGAAAAGAACATACAAAAACATAACATTAGGTGATCTACGGTAGTCACTATGATGTCTCTTGTTATTTTCAATAAAATTGTCTATATCATCAAATATAATATAAACTTAGCATTGCTTTACATAATTAATAAAATCTAAACATTGGAGACATTATAGGACTTCAAAGGTAGATAACAATCAAACCAGAATGGGTATCCTATTGAATCCTGTCATCTTCAGAGTAGTTGCCCCTACTCTCAGACTCAACACTCTCAAGCATATCAGATTCAAATAAAATCAGTCAAGATAAAACAGTGATATAACCAATCTTCTCTGTTTTATCTCTGCCATGCTATTTTTCTGTTGTTATTTGTTTACTTTTCTCCTTCATTCCACTGTCTGCCCCTTTCTTTGAGGCCTTTCTGCTATTATTCCTGGAACTCTGGTGGTTTTCTTCTCTCTCTCTAGAATGTCCTTCAGTATTCTTTGCAGGGTTGGATTGGTGGTCACAAACTCCCCTAGTTCCTCTTTGTCATGGAAGTATCTTATCTCTCTATTAATTTTGAGAGACAGTTTTGCAGGGTACATCATTCTGGGTTGGAGGTTATTTTCTTTCAGGGCTTGGAATATTTCACTCCAAGCTCTTCATGATTTGATGGTTTGCATTGAGAAGTCCGCTGTGATTTTGATGAGTTTTCCTTTATAGGTAATCTGTTTTTTTTCTCTGACCACTTTTAATATGCTGTTCTTGTGATGGATTTCTGGGATCCTGATTATTATATGTCTGGGTGTAGATTTGTTTGGGTTGTAGCTTGGCTGGAATTCTATATGTCTCATTTATCTGAACTTCACTTCCATTATCTATGTTTGGGATGTTTTCCTTAATTATTTCTGTGAATAGACTTTTTATTTCATTTGTATTTGTTTCAGCATCTTCATTCACATATTTTATTCTTAGGTTATAAATCCTCTTGTCATCTTCTAGCCTTTGTATCATTGCTTCCTGGTTCCTTGTTATTTTTAAGAGATCCTTCCTTTCACAATCATACTTTGCAAATCTATCTTCAACTTTTGAAAGTTTGTCTTTAGTTTCTGTTAAAGATTTTTCCAGGTTTCAATGGAGTTTTTAATTTCCTGATATTCTCTTTGGATCTGTTTCATGTATTCTAGATTTTGTTTATATTCTTCATCAAAGGCTTCTCTCCTTTCTCTGGGTTCCTCTATTCTTTCATTTGTATCTACTAGAGGATTACTGAGGACTTCTTTTATTAGTCTTCTTATATCTTGCTTCACCTGAGTTAGAATTTCAGATTTAAATTTGACCATGAGGTCATGGATGTATCTCTTTATTTCTAATGAGTCTGTCTATGACATTACAGGTTTGCTGCTCTCAACCTCCTCTGCATTTACCTCTGTTGAACTCATTTTCCCTGTTACCGCATTTGGGGACCTTTTGCTCTTTCTCTCTCTTGTCATGTTTTCGGCCCCCTTCAGATGGGTGGGTGGTGGAGGTCACTGGGCCTTTCGTTTTGCTTACAGTTTTTCTGCAGCACACTTGCTAGGGAAGTACCCCCCCCTTAGTCTTCAGTGGATCTGTGAGTTGCAAGCTGAGAGCTGGCTCCTCCCTCTATGCCAGTCAACCAGTTTATGCTTCAACAGGTTTGTGTGTTCCCTGGGGATGCCACTGGCCCAGAAAAGCCTCCTCCCTGGCTATTGGGTTTCAACCAGGGGCGTGGCCCTGCCTGAGCTGATCTCACTAATCTGCTTTGGACTAGGAGTCATCAGCAAAGGCTGCCTAGGGCCCAGATTCAAGCCGGCCCTGCCCAACTCCAAAATGTCACCCAGCCAGTCCTCCCAGTTTGGGGAAAAGCTCCATCACTCACCAAAGTTCGCACAGCTCGACTGGCTGTTTCCACTCCACATCTCAGGGCCTCCTCCAGCCGAGGGTCTGGAGCTCACCAACCCCCACTCTCGGCAGGGCCAAGACCTCAGCTCGATCATGAGTCACCTGAATTTAAGATGTTCCGGTACACAGATCGGGGCTCACCCAGCTCTAGCCCTCTGTCAGTGCTTCTTTTTCTTCTTTCTTTTTTCTTTTCTTTTTTTCTTTTTATTTTTCCTCAGTTTCTTCCTGGGTCATGAAATTCCTCTCCTTTTGTCTGGTTTTCTCCATGTTGCCAGATTCCAGCATCTGAGTTGTTTTTATTTTTTTTTTCCTCAGAGAAGCTCTCTTATCATGCCGCCACTCAGTCGGCCATCTTGCAATCTTCCCTTGTTATTTTTAAGAGATCTTTTATTTCATGATCATATGTTGCAAACCTGTCTTCAAGGTTTGATAGTCTATCTTTAGTTTTTTTCAAGAAGATTTGCCAGCTTTCAATGGAGTTTTTAATTTACTGGTAATCCCTTTGAATCTGTTTCATGTATTCTAAATTTTTTTATATTCTTCATCAAAGGTTTCTCTCCTTTTTCTATGCTCCTCCATTCTTCTATCTGTGTCTTCTTGAGAGGTACTTAGCATTTATTTTATTATTTTATTATATCTTCCTTAACATATATTATAATTTCTGTTTTTAGTTCTTTTATAATGTCAGGAAGATAATTCTTTGTGTCAGATGCTGCTTTTTCTAAAACTGCAGGTGTGTAACTCCTGATCTCTTCTGTGTTTACCTCTCCTGGGCCAGTACTGTTTGAGTTGGAGGCTGGAGACTTCCTTTTGTTTCTTCCTCTTGTCATGTTTCTGGTTTCTTCCATACACGTGGATAATGGGGTCCCTGGCACTTCCTGTATTGGCTATGATTACTCTGAAGCATGCTAGCTAGGGATTGCTGCCCTCCCTAGTCTGCTGATGGCCACTGAAGTAGGGGTGGGGCTGGCTGGTCCCTCCCTTCTGAGCTGGTTAATTACTGGGAGTCTTCACCATGTTAGTGTTTGCTGCGCAGAAAGGGCTGATTAAGGATAGCTTCAGGGAAACCTTGTTCTTGGCTATTGTATCATGCACAGGGCGGGACTCAGTCCAACCAATTTTCACCAATCTGCTCTGTGCTAGGAGTGGCTGACTGAAGAGGCTGCAGTTCTGGTTCCAGGTTTATCCTACCCAACTCCAAAATGTTGCCAGGACAATTGGCCACTCCCGTGGTAAGACTGAGTTTCCTGCACTCACTGTGAGCTGAGCTGGTGCAGATCTCTGAGCTGGTGCTGTTCTCTGCTTTGCTGCTCCTCTCCATGCCTGTGTCCTCTCACTGAGGCCTTTGGGCTTGCCAACCCCCAGCTTCACCATGACTGGATTTGTGGTGATTTGGATTCCAGCAGCATTTCATACACAATGGGACTGGCTCCAGTAAGAGCGTGTCTTTTTACAGCCTTCCATCCATGCTCTTTCTTTCTTTCTTTCTTTCTTTCTTTCTTTCTTTCTTTCTTTCTTTCTTTCTTCCCCCCCCCTTTAGTTTCTTTCTGGGTTGAAAAGATCTATCTCCTTCCATCTGGTCTTCTCCAGGAAGTTTTTTCCAGCAGCTGAGCTGTTTCTCTCAGAGAGGCACTTTACTCTGCTGCTTATTGATCTGCCATCTTCCTTGGCCCCCCTGATTACATTGCTTATGTTAACATAATGAAATGATGCCTTCCATTGTCCTTTAATTTTTATTTCATTTCTAAATTTCATTGCCTTAACTGTTGCTTTGCCTGTTGTAGCTTCAGAAACAACTAAACAATAATAACTATGTATTTCTATAAAATTTGGTTATAAATTTTCAGTTAGAATTTACTTAAATATAAATTCTGAAAAGTCTTTTGCAGTTTTTTGCAGTATCATTGGATAAAATCAAATGCAATTTATCTTTTTAATCAGTAGTTAATAAAGTTATAAAATATTTCTTAGTCAAAACAAGATTATTGTAATGTATATGTATCACATAAGCTATTGACTTTTTTCTTTTTTTTTTTTCTGTACCAGAGGTTGAACTCATGACCTCGTGCTTACCAGGGGAGTGTTTACACCACTGAGCTAAATCCCTGGCCCTGAAGCTGTTAACTTTAAACAACTTAGATGCAAGGAAAAAAGAATAGTGAAAATATACTATTACCTCATGATATGAAGGGAGAAAAAGGAGAAAAAATTAGACAAGGAGTTTTGAGTAACAGGCCCTTCAAAGCCAATAATTTTCATTGTTATCCCTGATCTTGGTTTTTAAAAAATAAAATTTTAATTCTAGTTCATATTTATTAATCACCACATATCAGGATCTTGCTCTTACATACTACTTTTGTGACCTTCAATGAATAAGTTTCTTCTCAATCTCAATATCTTTATTTGTAAAAATAAGAATGAATAATGGTATTTATGTTGTGGGACACACGATGGTTAGACATGGTGGAATGGGTAAAAGCTTTACCTAAGTACCTGTTAGGCATCTGAGAGATGGAGGGAAATGTAATAAGGGTTAGTTTTTCTCTGAGGTTATTTGGTGATTGAGGATTTAATGAAATTTTGCATTCCTGAAAGAAAATATATGTACAAGGAAAAATGAGACTAGTGGAGTGGAGGGAGGTTAGAGAAGATATCTGCAAGCTCAGGATCACTATCTCTTGCCTAAAAAAATCCTCTTACAGTGTTTCTAAGCACAGACAGGTATTTCAATGATTGTTGGTGAACGAGGTGAGACATTTCAAATCAAATATATAAAACAAAGGAGAATAAAGCTCCCAAGTCACTTAAGTCATTTATCATTTGCCTATTCTAATTACACCTAAAACAAGCAAAAAAAGACATTGACTGTGAGGGAAAAAATACACATATTTTTTTTTCAATTCCTCCTGTCTAACCTTATATATTTTGAAGATACAATATTATTATCAGACTTGAAATTCATAGTTTTTTATTGCTTTTTGTTTGTTTGTTTTAGTGGAAAGATCAATAGAGTAAAATTTAAAACTTCATTTTGGTATAGCAACAATTCCAGGAAAATCTATTTTACAATCTTTGATGGATGGAAAAGAAAATGTATAGTAAACACTGTTATGCACAGAATTTTTTTTTCTTTCTTTTTTTATTCAGAAAGGCATGGAAGAAAATTATAGGATGTTCTAAATTTCAGAACAGAGCAAAGAGATGGGGAAGGAATGAGTAAAGATGGGAAAAAGGAAGAAACCGAGAGAAGGTCTGTGTGACACGGTCAGCTGCATCCTGAGCAGAGCAGAGGGAGGGTGAAGGTCAGGGCAGAGCAGAAAGCATAGAGGAGCGCATCGGGTGACTCTTAGAATTACCTTGGTCCCAGTGAAACCTGAACCTCGGTGAGAGAGCACTTCTGCATAAGGTAGTCAGGGAGCTTAACAAAAAAAAAAAAAAAAGGAAGGAAGAAGAAGAGTTAGGTATCAGAAAACATGTTGTGATGCTGTAATGAGATCTCCTTGTTGGTAGATTCATGCCCTGAAGAGTACAGTGCAAGCCCTGTCATCTGAACCATATACTGCTTATAATATCTTGTCATTTATATTATGGTCAAAATTTACAAATTCTGTGTTTCATCTTATGATTTGCTGGGTCACTAAAACGAGGTACCTGAAATTAGTCAGTTGGAGGCAAGGTATTATTTACTTAGATAAAATTGTCTCATTTGGTTCTTAAGACCTAATGACTCCTCTGTTTATTTCTTTATGTAAATCCAGAAGTCCCTCAGATAGCTGACCCTGCAATTGGGAAACGTATATATCCTACACGAAGCACTGGGGTAATGATCCTTTTACATCACATCATTTAAGGGAATGGAGTTAAAACAGGAAATAGATACCCTTGGCTGCTTCTCATAGTTGACTTGATTTTTAATGTTTTTTGCATGGCATGCTGTTACTTTATACTAGCTATCTTATTAAATCAGTCACTTGACATTCTGAAACATTTCATCTTCCTAGGAATGTAGATTTGTGTAGTTTATATTAACAGAATGACATGTTTTTACAAATAGACTAATATATTTCATGAGAGGAAGGAAATAGAACAAAGCATCTAACTAGCATGCAATTTTTCTTAGCAAGCTGAAACTACTACATTTTATTTTGATAAATGATAATGACCCTTGGAGACATTTACAAGTGTGTAATTTCTCATTTCACTATACTGTTGTTTCTATTATTTTCTGTGAAGCACCCATATGCTTTTAAATAGTCTATTAGCCTATTTTCTCATTATTTTGGGGGACACTATATATGCAGAAATTGATTAGTCTAAGATAAATCTATCATAAATTTTCTTTCTCTCTGATACCTCTTATTCACAAATTTACTGTTGGAGATAGTCCAGGGAAATAGAGAACTTTGTTCTGTCCCTATATTGCCAAAACTGACTAATCAAAAATAGTTCCTTTTAGCACTGGATTCCATGTTTCTGGATTTGGTCACTACTCTGGTTTACTAGGAAAAAAAGAAACTATGAAGAAAAATTATAATTAAGCATAGCCTACCAGTGCTTTTTGGTCATGAGGAATATTACCTCTAGAAATTGTACAATTTGTTAGGATACGGCAAAATATTTAATAAGTTCTTATTAATAAATCAGTCTATACCAGTGGACTATGTAGCATGAGGGGGAACCTTCAGTGTAGTCTTGAGCCTGACAGTTAGTTGCCTTATTGAAGTCACAGCTGATTTTGAAGAGCTAGAAGATTTAACTAGCTCTCTATACATAGAGATCATTTCAAAATTCATTAAGGACCATGGACTGGGAGTAAAGTTGCAGAACTTCTCCATTCTTATTTGGATCTCTTTGTTAGATGGAGGTTGACCACCACAATAATCACCAGTCATGACCATGTACAAAGATAGTAACCAACTTCTTAAATGTGCATATTCACTTGTTTGTAAGGACCAGTAGTGATATTACTTTATAACTTCAAAAAAATTCCAATAGTCAAGGCATATGCAGAAATAAAATCACTCCTATTTTCTTTCCTGGCCCCTCTGATCAAAGAAAATTGCTTGAAATACTTTTGTTCAGAAATGTTTTAGAGCATACATCAGTATTCTGTTATAAATAGTATCATTATATCTGTCTTGTAAAACTTATTTTGTGTAATAATCTACCCTGCATTTCATTAACCTTCTAAAAAATTGCTTCCAGACTATCAAATTATCTCATTCAAAAACAGAGGTGGATGACTCTATCAACCAATATTCAGATCATGTAGGCTTCTGAGAACAGATCTTATTATTTTCAACTATATTCTAGCTTACATTATGTACAATCTTGGAAAGAGATGAAGAGGTATGATGATGGAATATTGTCTCTATTACATTATTTAAACCATGGCTTATTTGGAATTATTAGGGACATTTTGGCAATACAAATTGAAGTTTCTTATTAGGTCCTGTAGAATCAGTATTTCACTGAATCACAAACAAGAAAAAAGCAGCCATTCTGTAATACCACCTCTTCCTTTTACAAATTGGAATTGTGAAATGGAGAGATTTGACAATAGTTGTAACAATTCATGTGACTGATCTGAGATCAGCACATTTAGTTCAGATTATGTGCATTTACCTGTTGTCTGGGGTGAGTTGAGAGTTTTCAAAACCAAGCTTCTGGGCCATCATTTCTTTGTATTACTTTGTGAAAGTTGCATTTTTACCTTTCTTATTCCTAAAGGAAACTCCTTCAATAAATTTTGCTTCTGCAGCATCTCTTAAGACTATATGAAACATCAAATTCCTCCCACAACAGATCTTTGATTGCTGTTAGTGAATCTTTTCTGCAAATACTAAGAAACTGCATTTCTTTTATATTAATTCCCATGTGGCCACACTGGTATTGGCTTGCTTTAATGCTACACTTATCTCTTAGTTTAATTATTCCAACAGCTCCTCCCTGAACAATTGTCTAAATGGCTTATAAACATTGCCTAGAGATTATGTAATGTAAAACATTGCCTAGAGATTATTCATTTTTTTACAAATTCAACAGATTAAACTTGATTAAAAATGCTTATTATCTAATATTTGTTAAGCACCAAAACTGTTACACTAGAAAATATAATCTGCTTGATATAATTTTTCTCAAAATTCCCATGTGTCAGTGGCTTTTGATACTACATGAAGTAGCACTTTTTATTTCAACAGATTTCAGCATTTATGATGTAGTACCTGGTGCATCTCTCAGCAGAGGTCACAAGAAAAAGAAAAAAAAAAACTTCTAAGACCACATGGAAGCTTCCAAAACAGGCTGAGAGGATTTAAAATTATTAAAGCTCTCCTCATCAACTGTGGCACCTATGGGACATTTTTAGGTTGAGATCCCTCTAAATAAGGACTCTTAAAATAAGCTTGGTAAATTATTGTTCTACTAGAAATTATCTTGGCATTTTGTTTCTCAGAATGTTAAAAGAACTGCTTAAAAAACCCCAGAGAGTAAAGGCATCAATATTTTATTACTATGAGTCACAGACCTTTACTTCTGAATATATTTTTGTACCATTTGAAAACAACTGACCTAAGCCCTAGGAAAAATGATGAATTAAGAATCCTACACTTTATCTTACCTTTCACTATTAGTATGCATGTTTTACTCATATATAACAACTGACATGTTCAGAGTAAATGTTGACAACTAACTCCTCTGCAGGCAATTTACCTAAATTGCAAATAACTTGGCAACACTGTTCCTATTCTTGTCTCTTTTAGCTTTAATTTCTCAAATTTGTGTTTTCATTATCTGCAACTACTTTTGAAACTTAATTGGCAGCAAGTTTAAATTTTTTTTTACATTCATAAAAGGTATTTAATATTCAATTATCCATGGAAATGTTTTTCTGATAATGAAACTTCAGAATTCAGATGAGAAATTTCTCTTTTCAGCCCTAGTTCCAAGAAACACAATTTATTATTTAAATCCATTCTAAAAGCAAGAATTGTGGTAGTTTTATTTTTCCTCAGAAACCACTGTTTTTGCCCTGTTGGTTCAAGCACTAATTATCAATAACAAATTTAGGAGAGTCATAATAATGCCTGGGACGATGTGGAGGGTAAGAAACAGAAATCTCAACCATTTACCAAAAGTAAAGATTGAGAAAACTGTGCTTCTATTATTTTCACTTTATAATGCATTTAAGTATTATAAATAATACTGGAAAGTACTAAGAATGTAATAATTAAGGAATTAAGTTTATGAACCTATATTACCTGGAACAGTTTTGAGAAAGTGTGTTTATTTTAACAAAGTAATATAGGTGGAAACTGTAGCAGAAGAAAAATGTCAACCTCAGCAGTGTCAAGATTCTTTAAAGTACAAGAAAAGAAGAAAAACTTTGATGAAGATGTAAGGAGAAACTCTGAAACACACACACGCACACACACACTAAATAAATATATCCGTAAAACAGGGGAGATAGACCAGGATAATGATTCTGAGGGAGTTTGGGCAACATGTTGCTATACTTTCCTTAAATTCAATTCTTTCACAGAACCATAGAGCATGAGATATGAGAGGTCCAGCAATAAATGAAACAGATTTATTCCTTGATTTCTTCTGTCATATGAGATGTTCAGTGTAATGATCTTCACATCCTTTTAGAGATTTATTTCTATGTATTCAGGAAACAGTAAAAAAAAGATAAATGAAACTAAGACCTGGGTTTTGAAAAGATAACCCCAAAATTAAAATGAGAGATGTTTAATGGGATTATTAAAAGAGAAGTTCCAAATAAATAAAATCAGAAATAAAAGAGCAGACATTGCACTTAATGATACAGAAATGATATACCAATTGATTGGATAACCTAGGAGAAATAAATAAATTATAAATATACACAAAAGACACAACCAAAAAAGAGGACTACAGGCCACTCTCCCTAATGAATATAGTTGCAAAAATCCTCAATAAAATACTAGCAAACAGACTGCAGAAAATCATCAAGAAGATTATACACCATGTGATTCATCCCAGGGATGCAGGGATGGTTCAACATACACAAATCAATAAACATAATACACCAATCTCAATAGATGTAGAAAAAGCTTTTGATAAATTCCAACACTCATTTAAGATTAAAAATCCTAGAGAAAACAAGAATAGGTGGTCTATAGCTCAATCTGATATAGTCATCTATGACAAAACAATGGGCAACATCATGCTAAACAGACAAAAACTGAATGCTTTCACTGTAAAATCATAAACAAGACAAGGATGCCCACTATCATCACTTCTATTCAACATAGTTCTGAAAAAGATAGCCAGAACAATCAGAGTAGACAGAGAAATAAAAGGAATAAGGGTAGGAAATAAAGAATATCAATTACCATTATTTCCAGAAAACATAATAATCTATATAGATAATCTGTCTAAGTTACTTTTCTCTTGTTGCTGAGATAAAATACCGGATGCCCAAAATTAGAGAGGGAAAGGTTTATTTCTTACAATTTTGGAGGTTTCAGTCCATACTCAGCTGGCAGGGTGGCATGACTGAGGGGCAGTCATTCAACCACAGACAAAAAGAGCAAACAGGGAAAAAGTGGGAAAAACACACTTTCCTGCCCTTACATTTTATGTTGGTTCTGTCCGTGGGCGGGTGCAGCACTCACACTGCCAATCCCAGCACTAGACAACAAGCCAATCACAAACGCTAGATCCATCCACCTCCATTACTGCCTGAGGCTTGAGGGGACAATTAGACACAAACCATAACACCCCCCACAACTCCACCAAAAGGCCACTAGAGTTAATAAGCAAATTCAGCAGTATAGCTGGATACAAAGTCAACACTCAAAAATTAATAGTATTCCTATATGCAAACAACAAACTTGCTGAGAAAAAAATTAGGAAAACAACACCTTTCACAGTAACATCCAAAAAAAAAAAAATGAAATACTTAGGACTCCATCTAGCAAAGAATGTAAAAGATGTATGTATTGGAAATTATAGTACTTTGAAAAAGGGAATTGAAGAGGATATTAAAATATAAAGATATCTTTTGCTCATGAATAGGAAGAATCAAGGTTGTGAAAATGTCCATCTTGATAATTGCATAAAAGATATTTGTTATATCTAAATACTTTAACTTTCCACAAATTATATAAGGAATATACCTCAACACAATGAAGATATAATATAGTCACAGCCAGCACCCTACTCAAGCACGACAAGTTGAAATTTTTCCCTTTAAAGTTGGGAAAAAAACAAGAGTGATTACTCTCACCACTTTCGCCACTCACCACTCTTTTCAACATAGTATGAGAAGTTCTAATGAAAGGAGTTTAAAAACAATGAAGATGTCAAAATCAAAAATGAAGAGCTTAAATCATCTTTGCTTAAAAATCAAAATATTTTAAATATAAGTAAAATTAAAGATTTCCTTAAAAACTATTAGGATTAGTACACGAATATAATAATGTTGTAGGAAATAAAAATCAGTACATAAAATCCAATAGCATTTCAATATATTATCACAACTATCTAAAAAAAAGAAGTAAATAAAATACTCAGAAACACTCGCACACAACACTTAAGAGTAATTTTAACCAAGAATGTGAAAGATTGTTTAAAGAAATCTAAGACACACATAAATGGAAAAATAACTCACAATCATTAATTAATATTATTAAAATACCTATCTACACAAAAGTATCTATAGATTCAATTTGATTCACTTTTAATCAAAGGTTTACTATTTTTTACACAAGTATCAAAAGAATACTAAAATACCCATGAAAACACACAAAACTCTGAATAGCCAAAGCAATCACAGTCAAGCTGGAAGAATTACACTACCTGATTTTAA
Organism: Hydrochoerus hydrochaeris; assembly: GCA_004027455.1. Lineage (NCBI taxonomy): Eukaryota > Metazoa > Chordata > Mammalia > Rodentia > Hydrochaeridae > Hydrochoerus > Hydrochoerus hydrochaeris. The sequence goes on along the minus strand of PVLA01004974.1, from coordinate 138,971 downwards.
AATATACTATGCAGCTGTAGTAAGCCAACAATGCTATAGTGAGAAACACAGATATATGGAACAATGGAGCAAAATAAAGAGCCCAAGAATAAATCTATTCATTTATAGTTAATTAGCTTTTAATAAAGCTGCCAAAGACACAAAATGTGGAAAAGACAGTCCCTTTAATAAATGGTGCCAGAACAGCACTCACACACATCACAACAAAAATATAACCTTATCTCAGGTACAAAAATCAACTCAGAATGGATTAAAGCCTTAAATGTAAGACCCATACTGTAAAACATACAGAAGAAAGGCTCCATGACACTGACCTGGGAAATGATTTTTTTAAGAAAGCAAAGGTAACAACAATTTAAAAATAGACAAATGGGATTATGTCAAATTAAAGACTTCTTATTAGGAAGCAACCAATACAATGAAAATAAAACCTACAGAATAGAAGACTATGTTTGTAAATCAAGTATCACATAAGGTTTAATGTCCAAAATATATAAGAAACTCAAACAACTCAACAGTAAGAAAAGGAACAACCTGGTTAAAAAATGAGTTAAAGAGCTGTTATGGTTCTGTGTCCGCATGTCCCCGCAAAACCTCCTGCAGTCATGGAGGCTGGCTGAGTCTAGCATTTGTGACTGGTTTGTTGTCTAGTGCTGGGATTGGCCATGTGTGTGTTTCATCCACCCAGGGGCAGGTAACCAGCATAAAATATAAAGGAGGTAAGGAGGTTTGCTTTTCCATTTTTTTCCTTTTTGCTCTTGTCACTTTTGGTATCTGCAACAGCCACCATGAATGACTGACCCTCAGCTATGCCACCCTACCTTGGAGCCATCTGAGTATGCACTGAAACCTCCAAAAACTTTAAGCTAAATAAAACTTTCCTTCCTTCTTTTAAGCATCAAGTATTATGTCTCAGCTACAAGAGAAAAGTAACCAAGACAGGAGCTGATTACTCATTTTTTAAAAAAAAGACATACAATGACCAACAGACATATGAAACAATACTCAACATCACTAATCACAGGAAAATGCAAATTCATACCACAATGAAGTATGTATTACCTTATAACTAGTAGAGCAACTATTATCAAATGGGAAAGGTAACCTTAGAGAGCAAGGAGAAAAGACAACTTACTGCATCATTTTTAGGAATGCAAATTAATGTAACCATTAGAGAAAAGTGTATGGAATTTCTTTAAAAAATGAAATAAGTACAATTGCCATATGATCTAGCAATCTCAGTCCTGTGTATATTTCAAATTAATGTGAAATTAGTATGAAAAAAAAAAACACATGGGCACTCTCTTGTTATGGCTTGTATCTAGATGTCCCCACAAAACTCATGTGCTTATAGGTGGGGCATTCAGATCTGACTGGATCTAGGGTGTGACACTAGGATTAAGGGTGTGTGGTAATAAATTGGCCAACTGATTGAAATTAGCATAATTTTGGGTGTGGATAATGGAAACTATTCCCTGGGTGTAGGTTGCATCAAGCAGTAGGTTCATAAGTGGTGGGATATAAAGGGAGAAATAAAAGACAGGCTGGCTGCTGCTTCGCTGTCTCTTGCCTACTTTGCCAGGGACTATTTCTCCTCTTGATATGCCACTCCATGCTACTCTGCCTTGGAACCACTGACTATGGACTGAAATCTCTATAAACCATGAACTAAAATAAACTTTTCCTCCTTTAACTTGTGGGTTTCAAACATTTTGCCTCCACAACATAATAAATAAACTATGACACATATTCATTGCAATATTATTCACAATAACCAGGATAATTTATGAAATATATTCAACAAGTAACAATAAAGAAAAGGTGGAGTATATACAATGATACATCAAAAATATAATTACAGACTAAATTATAAAAATTATTACAGTGAAAGACAATTGGAATTAAATCCCCTCAGAAAAATTCCCTTGCTTGAAACACACTTATCCCTTTGGTTATGCCGCATTATGAAGCAGTCAGTTCTGGAAGTCCTCTTTTGTGAGTGTCTTTAGTAGTTCTGTCATGGCTACCTCAGTGTCTTGAGTTGATTCAAAACATTTATCTTCAAGGTTGTTTTGACTTTGGTGCCAGGATTAGTGAAAAAAGTACTTCAGGATGCACCATGCAAGTCTGCCTTTCCGTTGAATGGTACTCAGGTGCAGCATTCACAGAATTTTTAATCACACTTTGTTCTTGTCCACCATGTCCCTCTGAGAGGCCATCTGACCTCGAAACCATCAGACTATGGACCTAACTACGAACCACAGTAAACTTCTTCTGTAAAAGGCAGGGTTTGAGGATTTCGTACAGAAAGAGGAGTGTGACTAAAACAGAGGGAATGAGGGAATTTTTGCTTAAAGGACACCAGATTTCAGTTAGACAGGTAAAATAAGTTTAAGAGATCATTATACAGATGGTAACTAGGGTTAATCTACTGTATATTTGAAAATTTCTGGGTGAATAGCTTTTATGTATTCATACTCTAAAAAATTAGTGAGCAATCCATACATAAAAATTAAACATTTGCTTCAGCCATTCCACACTGTACAGATATACCAAACATCATGCTATATACCACAAGAAAAAACAAGCAAAAAAGATGAAAGACTAAGGAAAGTAAGAAATCAAATGTAATTAACTCATTTATTGACATTAAAAACTGAGTGACTGATGGTTTATTGCCCTAAAAAAAGAGGTAGTATTAAGGAGTATGTTTGACAATAAAAGGTGCTATGTTCAATTTAGGGTCTCTGACTAAGGCAACTATAACATAAGTAAAGCAAAGTAAGAATAACTTGGAAGTTATTACTCAAGAGACATTTAAGTGAAGTGTAAATATTTGGTAGTCATCAGTATTTTGATACCTCTGAAGTTCTAAGGGTAAATGTGATTGATAAGTCAGTGGGAAATTAGGAAGACACTGTATAGATTGATCAAGTATAGAAAGGAAAAAGATGGGCTATCAGAAGATTTTCTAGAATTAATAGCAATATGGAAGTTGTTATACTTTGTAGACTTTTTAACCATCTTGAAGATAATTAAAAATAGAGCACACAATTTATATTCTTATCCATTCAATAAAAAGTCTAGGACAGAAATAAGCCTGAATTATAGGACCTTGATATTTTGAACATTATATTATTGATGCAGGATAAATTATGCCTCCTTGATTTTAAATAAATTTGACTAGTGAAAAATTTGTCCTCGAACATATTTCACATTTTTTTACATTGCTTTAAAAATTAATGTGGATACTACAAAAAAGAGATGACAATTGATGTCAGGAAAGTGAAGATAGAAAAATTTTGCTCTTTTCAATTTGTTCTTTTTGTCACAATTCTGGTAAAAGATGAAGTTATACAAAGATAATTTCAAAATTCTGAATAAGAGGAAAGAGATCCGTAAAAACAAGAGTAGAAGTAAATAGGCATCTGTGTAATAAAGAAGGGTTCTTGTAAATATAAGAAATTTTCAAAGAAAATAATATGTAAGTAGTAGAAACACAATAAGCATGGGTTTAACATACATGAAAGAATAAATCCAAAAGGAAACAGAAAAGAATTCTCAATAACCAATAGTGCAATGTTACTCTAGAGCAGCATTTTGGTTGTTGTCAAAAGCACTACAGCATGGCAGATACTGTCAGTTACATCTACCAGCCATTTCCTCCTTTATATTTGTCAAAAGAATGCCTTCCTATTTCATGAATTTATTCAAAATGATTCATGCTATAATATCCAGTGTCACCTTTATTGCCTAGGCTGAAGTATTCCTTCCTCAATCTTCCTAGTAACTAGGTCTACAGGAATCCACCATTGTGTCTAGTTTACCTCTATATTTTTATTGAAATTGTGAAGATAAGCTGTGACTGACCTTACTCGGTCAGTCATCTTTGTCAGCGTCATCTAATGTGGCCATGTAAACCAATGATGGCCCATTTGATACATAGAGAATTCGGCTTGTACTTTTGCCTAAGGTCTTTCTCTCTAATGAAACAGAAAGTCTTGTCTGAGCCCTCCTTTCTTTCCTTACCAATTAGCATGTTGCATTTAAGGCATTCTAGCAGCCATTCTGTGTCCAAATGGAGCAACATTTTCAACAACCTATTTTTGGCAGAGTAGATAAAAAGAAAAAAAAAAAAACCTCTGGGTACTTGATAATAAGATAAGCTTCTATTCCAACCTCTAAAATGATTGATTTCTAGAATTCTTGCTATTTGAGGTTACCCAGGTCAGTATTGTTTCAGCAACGCTGAGTCACCTTCTGTTACTGTCAGCTAAAACATTACTGATACACAAGATACTAAATAGTAGATGTTGCATGATAAAAACGAGGACCTTGTTTCTGTTCATTGAAACAATCAAATCAATCTTGCCACAAACTGACTAATGCAGATTTTCAAATGTGCCTTGGACTTTGTTTTTCAGTCACCATGACATGAACAGCTTCGTTTCAGGGCCATGGTACTCCTGCACTGGAGCCAGTTGATCACAGACTGAAACCTCTATGAGTCAGATACACCATTGGTAACTCAGATACACATTTATAAGTCAATTAGTCCCAGAAACAAGAAAGTTAACTGATAAAAATAGTGTACTTAAGGAGTGAATCTTACCCCATCTCAAAAAAAAAAAAAGGTAGCTATAATTATACCCCAGATGTTGGTAATATGTTAATCTTTTGATAAGTTTTGTTTTCTTGTACACTATCTATGTCCATCCTTTGGACAGAATTGGGGATATGTATTCCAGTGAACAATTACCTGTTTGGGAAATTCAGTAGCTGTGGCAAGGGAATGCAAAGGGTCTTAGGAAGGGAAGTCAATGGATAAAGTCCCCTAGGGAGCCCTCACTGCTGTGGGCTACAGGAGCTGAAATTCTTGATAAAATTCTGGGACATATACAAAATATCTATTTCAAATGTAAGCAGCCAGAGAGTCATTATTTAGGAAGTGCTAAAAGGAGGGAGAGGAAATTTCGTTGCAGTTTCAGGGGGAAAAAAGCTTAACACAGATGAAGCTACCGACAGTTATCAGCCAGCCTGAAGGATGTAAGGGGTGTGAACCAGGCATGGTCAGCATCTGCTACAAATATCTTGTAATTATAACCTGCTCTGTCACTTTCTGCTGCTATACCGCAATATTCTGGAAATATGTGATACAGTTGGATGGAGACAGTGTTGGGGAGGAACAGAGATGAATGATCATGAACAGAGGCATCAGAATATTGTTGACAAATGTATCCATGATACAGTCTTTTGTCTTTCTTCTTTGTAGATAAAACTGAATCTTATGGCTACAACAGATCCATTCAATCCTCTGGCTTTTTTTCTTTCTCTTCTGGAGATTTTATTTACCTAAATTCTAGGCATATCTAATGCCCTTTTACTACCACCTGGTTGCCATAATTTTTTCTCAGATTTGACTTTTTCAGATATTTCCATCTGAGAAGTTATATTGCTTCGTGCCTGTAATCTCAGTAATGGGGAGGCTGAGACAGGAGGATCACCAAGAGGCAAGTTCAAGGCCAAAGTGGACTACATAGCAAGACCCTGTCTCAAAAAAAAAAAAAAACTATACAAAAAAATCAATAAATATTACATTGTTTCTTGCCTTCTTCCTTCCTATCCAAGTCTTTTTCTCTTAATGCCTTAGCTAAGAAAAGGTGCTACAAACTGTGATAAGAAAATGCATAGAGAAACAATCACATTAACTTCAAACATCTAAAAATGAACTTGAAGCAATTATCCTTTCTGAGCTTTGAGACGGCAGTGGGACAAACCAGAAAAGAAGATGTCTGGTGGGACATAAGTTGTCTCAGCATTTTTCAAAATATCTCATGAAGTCATAATTCAGACATTCAAATCTGATTTTATCTAACCTCTTGTATAACCATGGCCTACCCTAGAATTTCACAGGGTGAAGTGCAGACTCTGTTACTCTCTGTCTAGAATAATCTGTTTCCAACCATTCAACAAATTTATTTCTTTGTGAAATTTTATTGTTTTCAGCAGTGTACCCTGGTGAAAGTAGGATTTTAAAATGTTAATTGTTTGTGTAGAAATGATCCCTGTCCTCCAATCAGCCTGAATGTGTATTTCCAAGGAGAGGCAACAAATCTGTGCTTGAACCTTGCCTAGCTAGTGTGGTGCGTGTAATGTTCAGTAATTTAACACTTTGCTTCCCACTCTCAGGAAAGAGACAAAGGGACATGACACACTTCAATTTTGAATACTGTCAGTGATGGATAGTATATTAATTAGAGTTCACAAGAAGTATAGACTCAGTATAAAACACACGTGATTATATAAAAGACTTACTAGGTTGACTTAAAACGGCCACTGCAGATTTGGTGGAAGAATGCAAAATGGCTGTCTGCAGGCTGCACAGCCAGAGGCTCCAGTCAGATTTCAATGGCCTAGAACCCAATAGAGAGTCTCCCGTGAACCTGTTTAGAAAGTCCAAAGGTCTGCATTGCAAGGCTGAAGTGTCTGCACTGGAGCCCTGAAGGAACTTGAGACAAATATCCAGAGGCAATGGTGAAGACTAGAGTTCTTCCAAAAAAAGAAATGAAAGACTTCCTTCTGTTCCTTTTTATTCCATATATGCTAAAACGTTATTGGATAGCACCACCCATATCCAGCTCTGACCTACATGTCCATCATCCACAGAGCTTTACTAATCTACTAGGTCAATCTTACTCAAATTGACATATCACTATCCACAATCATAATCTACCCCTTATAAACTTGACCATGAGACATATTTCCTTAAACCACACTTAACCTCCAAATAAAATAGCAATTATGCCTAATTATTCATAATTATGCCTAACATGATACAAATATTCTGTGTGCAAACAGAAAGATAGGAATTTCCTCCCCAGAAAAGAAGGTAGTTTTTCTTTGAGTAATACTTACTCTTCTGCTAACATTCTGTAAGTTAAATAACCGAATAGAAATTTAACACTACATATGAACTGAAATTCATTCTATTGACATTATATAACAAAGAAAGAAAACAAAGACCCCTTCTTAATATTTGTGTATACATGCACAAGTGTATAAATAAAATAGGAAATAGCCATGAATACGATTAGTCACTTTCTCCTCATTGAAACAATCCTCAATGTAAACCCACAATTTAAAGGAGAGGTTTGTTTTGACTCACATTTCAGTCCATGTTCAGCGGTTTCCAAGTCAAGATGGTGTGACACAGAGGAAGGTGGAGGAAATTCTGCTCTTTTCATTATGTAGGAGAAACAGAATGAGAAAGGAGGACTCTAAAAGGGAGAGATACCCTACCAGGTCACACACAGGGACTCATCTCTTCTGACCAGACCCTGGCTTCTATTATCATATTCAGCTGTATGAGCTGTATGGGGGACAGCTAGATAATAAATGGTCACTGAGCTACTTTAACTCGATCTTTCCAACTTCTGACATTTTCCTGCTCACTTTTTCTTTCTGTTGCAGAGAAACAGAGTATCAAACTTTTCCCTTCTATAATATTTCTCTGTCAATTTTCTCTTTAATAATGCATTCAGAATGTATACATAGAACTATAGAAGAATTTTAAAGAAGTGAAACCAATTCTATATATTGTAATAGTGAATGTACACCATTATATGTCAGTTAAAATCATAAAATATATAGCTTCAAAGTGAATGCTAATGTAAACTGTAGACTTTAGTCAATAAAATGTATTGACACTATTTATTAACTGGAATAAATATGTTATACTAATGATAGATGCTAATAGTAGAAATGTAGCAAGGAGGAGATAATTCAGATAGTTAACTAAGTAGATTAAAGAAACTGACGTGAATACTTACAAATACTTACACAAACTTTACTCAAAAGTTAGAAGATTAACTTTCAGATGAATTAAAAGTAATCATAATGAGTAAAAGATACCAGAGAACACACAAGGAAGTTTGATGGAGAAGATAAGCAATATTTTGGTGCTGAAGAATTTGTTTATTATCTTGATTACTATGATGGTTTCACAGACATGCATGTGTGTCAAAATTTATAAATCTTCACACTTTAGATATGAACGATTCAATGTGTATCAGTTATATCACAATAAATACATGAAACCATTGAAGGAAAACCCAATCTTTATTCTACTTTCCTCCCTTTCCGAGTTCCTCCCTAATTTTACTCTCCTTCCCACAGGCTACAGCACTGAGATGCTTGTGGTCTAAAATGTTGTTTCACTAAGTTTCCCACATTCTGGTTTAATGGCATCGCAGTCACTTTCTCATCAATGAGACGCCTTACCCAATACCTGCAAATTAAAGGAGAAGAGATCTATTTACCCTCACAGTCTTTAAATGTTTCAGCCCTGTGTATAAACATATGAGGTTTTTGAGGCACATTCTAAATCTAAACCGTAATAATCAGAAGTTTCACAACACAAAGAAGAAAGCATTGTTTTTCAGCAGTGGGAAATTACTGTCCTTACTATCCTTTGTCATTGGTGTGCATTCCTCAACCCCATGAAGACTTTGTTAAGTGAAAGGAACGGTTGCCTGTAGTCTATCGCCCTCTTCAAATCTCCAACCCAGGATGTAGCTGTTAGATTTAGAGTTCTATATAAAAAGAGGTTCTATAATTTAAGGGAAAGTTAAAAACAAAGAGAGATTAAGTAAAATATAGAGGGATTTTTTTTGTAGCAAAGTTTCTCAGCTAAATCATCATTGTAGATCAATGAAATGTTAAGATTATAATCTGATTCTTTAGAAACCAAACTACATGAAATACTATAAAAGTTATCCATTGCAGTAATTCATGTTAGCTTTTGGAAGGACACAGAATATATCACTGTCTATCTAGTCACTTCCTATATGGCGAGGAGAAAAATTTTAGTCTTTCTGTTTTACTTTTATTGTCTTTGAAGCAATCTATTCCTGTAGACTTTACCAATAAGAAATAATTAGATGAATCTAACTCACTATCAAAATACATGTAGTTTGATAATGGTGCATTGCAGCATCTAGGAGCTTTTCTTTAGAAAGAGACTGCCTGAATTAACCATATTGCTAATATCCTAAGCTTTAGTGTCCCTAACTACTAAGGAGAAGAATAAGGCATTTAATAATAGCATTACATTTGTTCTGAGACATGTTGAGCACAGTACTATGTACACAATTAGACAGAAGTAAATATGTAAAGTTATAGTCATATTTTCATAAATGACATAGCTTTTGGCTATTTTGTCCGAAAAATGTAAGTATTCCTTCCTGTGATGGTGTGCTGATTAAAGACATTGATCTCTATACTACAAATGCTGTGCAGTAAACAAATATTATCATTCCCCAAGAAGTCCAGATGAAATGTTAGTGAAAACTAAGCATTGTAATCATAAAAAGAAGATTAATTGTGATTACAGCACACATTTTATGTAAGCCTGCCATTTATATAATCATGACCTTGTATTATCCAAGTTGTGAGAATTGTTACACACCTGGGGAAATTCATTCAGTTATTAGAAACTTACTACATAATCTATTGAACAGAAATATAATAAATGGATGCTGTTTTAAGCTACTAAGTTTGTTGTAACTTGTTACACAATTGTGGGAAAATAATACAATATATAAAAACAAACTATTATAATACATACCAGCAACACACAGTAAGAGAATGTGCAAATAAGAAAATTTCTAGCTTATAACAGAATATAAAAACAAATAGTTGAAATAAAATTGCTAGAAGCATTACAAGACCTCTTAAAAACTAATGACAACAGCAAAGCATTGATAAGAAAAACTGCAAACTAAATAGAAAATTATAAATATATATTCATATTATTCATGAATTAAAAGAATTATTATTAAAGGATCAATTTTCTTAAATTAGCATATAGTTTCAGCGTTACTCTAAACTCTCAACAAAATTTTTGCAGATTTTCACATATTTAAATTTACTATAAAATTTATGTTCTTAAAATTTACTATAAAATTTACATTCTTAATTAAAAAGGATAGCCAGAACAATAATGAAAAATCTTGTTGAAGAATTCCTACTACCTGATTTTGTACTGAACATAGTTATTATTTATAATGATGTAATTTGGCGTACATAGAAAACAACTCAGTAAGAGGTTGAAAGGGTCCAGAAACAGTTAAACTTCAATAAATGCCATGTGTGGTGGCATATGCCTATAATCCCAGCACTTGGGTTGCTCAGGCAGGGGGCCATCATGAGTTCGAGGTCAGCCTAGACTACACAGTGAGTTTAAGGCCAGCCTGAACTATATAATGAGACCTCACCTAAAGATAAAAAAATAAAAAGTAATCCTAAGATAATTCAGTAGAACAGGGTAGTCTTCACAAAGCTATAACAGGATAAACTGGGACAAACAAGATTACAACATATTTACTATTAATTCACAAAGGTTAATTTGAAATGTAAAGATGAAAGCTATAGCTATTATGTGAAAAGAATATTTTTGCTACCTAAAAAGAGCAAAAATTTTTCAGAGGGGACACTAAAATACCAACCATAAAATAAATGATAAAAGAAAACTAACCACCATTTAAAACCTATTCTTAAGAGAATGAAAAATAATGCATCCTGGGAAATGTATTCTCAGTGCATATATTTAACAAAAGGTTTGTGTTTGGAATATGTAAGGGATTTCTACAAATCAGTGTTTAAAAAGACATAGTACTCAATTGCAAATATAGGCAAATAAATTTTACTAAAGAGAATACATGAATGCTTAATAATATAAAAATGCATTCAATATTGCCAGTCATCAATGAATATCGAAACAAAAACGAGGTCTATATAACATCCACCGAAACAGCCAAAAATAAATTGACTAAGACTACATTAAATTTTTATGAGTACATCAGCACCTGAGACATTTATTACTGATACATATGTTAAATAATACAAATATTTCAAAAATAATTTTGGCAATTTCTTGTAAAACTTTTATTTATCATTTATCATGCTGATTCCATGCATGGGAATTTAGACAAAAGAAATGGAATATATATCAATTAAAAGATATTTTCAAACTTTACTCAAACTAGAATTGTAAACTTATACAATTGATGTGACAATAAATAAACATATTCTACTGAATGCAGTACTTAGCAATGAACAAAAATGAAAAAACAGTGAGTGTATAAAGCTACATTGATGAATCAACAAAACAGTTTGTTAAATATGCCACATAAAAAGCTCACATTTTTATTATTTCATTATATGAAGTTCAAATAATGTTCATATATTATTAGAAGAATAATTGCAATGGTTGCACATAGGAGTATTAACTGTAAAAGGACACTGGGGTAATTTCTGGAGTGATGGAAATAAAAAAATAATAATGTTTACATGGTTACATTCATTTCTAAATCTTGCCAAATTGAAACTTTAAACCTGTGGAATTTAGAGCAGGGTTCTCATATTTTAATTAAAAACATGATGCCACTAGGGATTTTCTAGGCATGCTGAATAGCTTGCATCATTTTAATTAGTTTCACATATTATTTATAAAATATTTTACATACTTTAAAATTAAACACTAAAAGTCTTTTTCAGAGTGCTCCTAATCATAAATTTGTTTTAAAAGTGAATTTGAAGATGCCTAGCTATCTCTTTGTAAGTTATACACAATAAAGCAATAAGAGCTTTAATTAGTCCCAATATCAGCCTGTCCAGACAAGTTAGCTCAGTCATTTGAATCTAGCAGGATAGTCTCAATTATTGCCTTATTATAATTAGTTGGGGCACCTGAGCCAATATGCATAAGTCTCATTTACACAGATTCAACTGCCATCTAATTCCTAAATCTCAACATAATTTCAATTATTGTTAATATCTATGCCTAACATAAGGATCAACCATTTACAAAGTTCTCCTGCACCTGTTATTTCATTTAGTGTTCACAGCTTTATGGCTTATAGACTTTGACCTCTACTGAACTGGTGTGAAAACAGAAGATCATTTGATGTAGGGAATGTGTCTAAAAGAATGTTAAGCTATCAGGTTTCAGAGTCAGAACTTAAATTCAGACCGTATGTTTCTCTGTTTTGCACTCTATCCAACATGTTAGATCTAACAAGTGAATCAAACCAAGGTTATTTTTTGACACATTCATAAAAGCCAGAAGTGAAAGGAGGGAAAATAAATGTCATGCCTGAAATTATTACAATACCAAAATATTTTAGAGAAACAGGATTTACATAAATTCAATAAAAAAAGGCTAATGAGATAAAACTGTTTCAATGCGGGGCATATAATGATTGATTAAACAGAAGGTAATGATGGTGAAAATACACACTGAAGTCATTTTCATCTGTGATGCTAGCAGTCACCTTTGTTTTGCCCCATTTACAGCCTCTACCTACAATATCACAACCATTTTCAGGATAGGTATCAAACTAAGATGAGTTGAAAGTGGCAGATCCTTCAGTGGAACCTAATTTCTTTCTTGTAAAGATCAAAAAATGTGCCAAATTAATGATAGATCAGAAAATGTCAAGAGGATAAAGGCAAATGTAAAAAAAAAGAAAGAGAAAAAGAAGAAAGAAAGAAAGAAAGAAAGAAAGAAAGAAAGAAAGAAAGAAAGAAAGAAAGAAGGAAAGAGAAAGAAAGATCATTTAACAGCATCAGCAGTAAGTCTATTTAGAAATTTCACCAAAATATACGTCTGGGTTTTTTGGAAGATATACATGGAACTGGAAGTTAAAATTACTTGACCAATGGAAAATAGAAATGCAAACCTAACATATTTCTGTTGCAGTTTGAATCTTTGAAAGCTCCATTAACAGGTACCATTCTCAGATTCCTCAGGTTTAAATCATCTACATTCTTTTCAATATCTTCTGCCAACTAACGACTCAAAATTACAGTTCATCTGAAGACACTACCTGTCATTTGCTGTATCCTGCTCTGAGATCTTTCCTTAGAGCCCTGAACTCATTAGATGAAACACAGCACTTAATTTCATTCGCAGAATTTCTTTATCCAACTTTTCACAAATTAAATGAGATCATACATTGCTTCTCTTTAGGCAAGTGGGGCTTACATTTTTTGCCCACATTTGATGTCCTAATATCTTGCTTTCATAGCCTAATATTTAAAAAGAAATCAGTGATGGAATTAAACATATTGTAAGATATGAAGTGTATTGCCTTTCTATGGTTCTGTGGAACCTAGACCTCTTCTATTTCAGAGAACTGCAAAGGCAAGGAAGGATATAAATATGTGACATGAACATGCTATAAGAAAACGAAGCAGAATATAGACTCTGTCTTTAAGAAACAAAAATTAACATATATTTGGGTCTGTACCTAGACCCTTACCCCCAAATGGGTGCACAGTGAAGGCTCAAAGGAATGAGACACACGGCATGGTCTTTAGGGCTGCAGGAGGAGTAAAATCCTCAGCAGAGCTGGTAACTCGGCTAGCTGGCCAGCTGACTGATGCTAGGCAGCCCATATTTAATCAAAACAAGCAAGGAGTTGAGTGGACAATGGAGGAAACCTGAGCAGGATCTTGGGCGGGAATCAAGGACCCCTCAAAGCAACAGACAGTGCTAATTAAGGAAAACTGTCCAGAAAGTATCTAGGTGGCCTCAGCTGTGGCCTATCTTGTCCCCTGAGGTATCTCCTCATTCTCAGTTCAATCATGCCCAGGCCACATCACAGCCCTGCACATGTATTCAGTTTCAACTTCTCCAACAAACATGAAGAAAATTATATAATCCATATAAACAATTTCATGGGTGAAACTTGTCCTAAAGCTTTGTCAGCTTTTGAACCTGATTTTACCTGCCTCTTCCATAATACATACTAGTAAATAATGAAAGTATAACTAAAGTGAGTGCCAAATTCACTTATAATCCCTAGAATAACACTCCAAAAAAGTATAAAAACACAACCTTTGGATGAATTATACACTCATCATTGTTACCTCAAAAAGCAAAGGAAAAATTCATGTTAGAGGAGAATAAAGGCTCACATTGGTTTAAGATAAAGAAATAAATTTCAGAAATCACAGGATAGTAAATAAGTAAAATGAGCACCTATTCTATAGCCTATTGTTCAGGATTGCTCAGTATGGCAGAGGTAAATTAAAGGATTCAATCAGTTAAGGTAGAAGTGTTAACAACAGAAAAGGGCAGGAAAGCCAGGAGAAATGCAAAGCAAACTGACAATTATGTTTGTTTGTTTGTTTGTTTGTTTGTTTTTGGTCTTTTTTTTTCTTTTTTGGTCTTTCTTTAAAATGTTGGTTCTTGGTTTTATGCCTAAAACTAAAAGGAGACATGTTCAAACAATCAAAGTACAAACTAAACTGACGAGTCAGATTATGTTTATATATCACATGTATTTGGATAATTAATTGATGTATAATGATATTTGATGAGTTCTGGATTCCAAAAAAAATCACATAATTCTTGCATAAATTATTAGAAACTGTGATAATTATTTAGAGACCCAAGGGAAAACACTTAATTTTATACCAATTTTCTACTTCCCAAGAAGAAGAGGTGGCAAATTCAAGCATGCTTGCTCAGAGGGGGAAAAAAAGCAAAAAACAAAACAGAACAACAACAAACCAGCAAATCAAGGGAATATAGCAGTTTTAGCTCACAGGAGTAAATAATGCTGAGGTCCTTCATGTAGGGTGATAAAGGGAACCAGATTAGCAAATATAGTTTAGATGAGTCAACTAGTTTAATAATACATATTTCATATGAAGGGAATATTTCACATTAAAGTATCTAAGATTAAAGGTATTAGGTGTATGTGAAATCATAACTCATACTGTCAATGTTTCCTTCTGAGGATAGTTCAAGAAGGGCAAAAGAAACACGCAAATCAGTCTGTCCCAAAAGTAAGTGGCCAGAAAGCTGACCTAAAATCTAAGGATTTCAAGAAGTTGTCCACATACCTGATAGAATGAAAACTATGTATTTAATATTGACATTTTAATACTTGAATATAAACTGAAGACAAATTAAACAGAGTGATGACAGTAACATTAAGCAACAGGAAACTGGGAAAGATATTTGACTTTAAAAGAAATTCTAATGCCAAATACTCTATCAGAGCTTAAATAAAATTACTGATGATTTTGGTTTCTGATAATATTTGCATACTAAAGATGATTTGCTAAAGCAACTCTTTTCTGTAAATTTGGTGGATTAATTGTTTAATAAAATACAATTTCTCACACTCTTTAGCTGAGCAAAATTACTGGAAGAGGTAACATGCTGGATGGATACTGTGTTGTCTATTCTGACATAACTTCACAGAATTTTTTCATACATCATTTTACACATGTGATTTGGTGAAAGGATACAAAGTAATCACTTGCTAAATTTAAAATATTAGTTTCCAGTGCATTTAAAACTACTAAGGTTTAGAATTCCAAATGCTATATTTTGGTGAAATTACTTCTCATCGTTAGCATAATTGCAAAATACAGAAGACATTTTGAGAAGGGATGACATTTGCTTCTTCTTGAACCTATGCTCCATCATGAAAATCCCACAAGAAATGGGTCAGTGGCTTACACAACTCATTTAAAATATTTTTAGACATTATTCCAAATAGATTGTTGTCTTCTGTACTTTAAATATATTATAAATGTATGTAAAAATTACAGTGGACTATAAACTTCTTGAATTTAAGTTTCACTCCCTGTTTCCCGCAGTGGATCTTTTCCTTACACAATGTCTACTAGCTAGGGCGTATCAGTCAATATTTCCTTTAAAAGGATAAATATTTTTTGAAAAAAATTAATTTCAGAAAAATGATCATGTGCTAAATTACTATTTTTGTAATTTATATTATTTTAATTAGACCCTAGGTATAAATTCATGATATATATGGTAATTAAATTTTCTTGGGCAATCTCTAAAGTTTTGAAGCAGTTTAAGTGATAGAAACATGATATGTGGTGTATAAAAGTCAAAGGATGGGTTAAAAATGGATATTCCCTGAATTTCAATATTTCCCATCATAACCTGAAATGCTGTGTTCATAACTCAATTCCATAATTTGAGTGACACTTGATTATAATATTCGTGCTTGTCCTGAGAGATTTGTTTTTTTCCAAGTTAAATTTGCTTCTACTCATCAAAATGCCAAAAAAGTATTAACTAAACCTCTATACTAGAACTCTGGAGGATAAAATAGAACCTAAAAATTCTTCCTTTTGGTTTTGTGGGATGGTAGGGAAACCAAGGTAAATATACTCATGATGTTCATGGAAATTCTGGAATATATATGAAGCAATAAAGAAAAGACCTGTAAAAAGATGAATCAGATATAGAAAGTCTATCATGATTGATTTTCTGTTTTTAAATCTAGATAGACACAACATCCCATAGTACTAAGGTAGGATCTAAGATTTATTTCTTGATCTTTTAGTAGACATCAGTTTTCAACATATTTTAGGGAGGTAAAGGTGTTTTCTGTAAAGTCTACTCAATTTAGCACAAGATAACAGAATTTATTGTCTTAAAAAGATATTTTTTAAATTTAAGGAAAAACAGAACATTTAAATTTCAGTAAGTTTTACAACAGAGATTTTAGGAGCTCTGCTATAGGAGTTCATGGACCTTACCCTTAACTATCTACCATTACCTCAGCTAGCAACTTAATAGGTTTCTGTGCATCTTAGTTCAAATTCTCAGAAGGGAATCTGATTAATTCCAATTAGATTATAGATTGGCTCCTCTGAGGTTGGATAGCTATGCTCGGTTTAATCAGCCATGTCAAGGGAGTAATATTGCTAATTAAGGATAAGCAAGAAGAGAAAGCTGGTTCTCTTGTAAAGTTGTTTATGAGGCTCATACATATTATTTATATGTAAATGTACAGTAGAAAGCAGAATGTAATACATAGGTATCAATAAAATGGTTTATTATTCTGAGAAAGTATACTTGAGGACAAATCATTGTTTTCATTCCCATATACTTAAACCACTGAATGACACGCAAGTCACAAAATTGTTTAAATTAAAACCTTGGTGTCTTTCTTGACTGGCTTCTTTGATGCTCCAGATACAGTCAATCAATCACAAAATTCTAACTTTTCTACATCATAAATAATGTAGTATACTGACATAATCCATCCATTAGTGAAACTTTCCCATCGTTTCATAAAATCCATGGAGAAATGGATTGTGCTTGGTTTTTTCATCTCTTATATTTATCAACATGCTTCCACCATTAGCCCTGTCTGATGGATACATTGATTACAACTTTTGAAACTCGAAGTAGATGACTTAACTGAACTGTGACCATAGAAACTATGAGGTAATGACTACATGTGACTTTAAACATCTGCATGTGATAATAAGTAATTATTCTTGCCAAATTTCTTTCCAGAAAAATAATTTTAAAATAATGAAAAAAATATCATTGTTTTATTCTTTTCAATATGGCTTGAGATAGAATCCCTCCCCCCTAAATTTTTGGAATGGATGAAGAGTCAGTTTGAAACTTTTTCATTTGTTTCTTTCTTCTTGCCTCTCCACAGTCTGGAGCTGATACTGTAGGCCTCTTAGTTATGAATCATAACTGATTATTTGTTGAATGTTGTGTCTCCCTTCTATAGCTTTTAATATGTTCTATAAGCCATCATAAAATTATTAGATATCCTGTTTTTTCCCCCCTTAAATCTGCCTTTAAGGATTATGTGCCTACTCTAGGACTAGAAAGATCACTGAACTCCTACTTATAAAATAGTAGATAGTTATGGTCCTAAATTTATAGTTTTGTATTGATAAAACAGAGACGATTAAAGATTATAGCTTTCTCCTCTTGGTCCTAGGAACCATTATATAGTGACATCTAAGACATCCTAAAACCTAGAATAAACGCATTCCTACCAGCTGGATTAATGTGTGTGTGTGTGTGTGTGTGTGTGTGTGTGTGTGTGTGAGAGAGAGAGAGAGAGAGAGAGAGAGAGAGAGAGAAAGAGAGAGAGTACTGAAATACTCAAAGGAAATGGTAAAGAGCGCTCTTGTAAAGAGGCCTCCTGTCTATTCATCACTAGCATGTCTATGAGCTTCTAAAGGTATGAGCTGAGCTTTCCGTCTTATGAGGAGATAGCAATCTCACAGGTGGTGAGTTTTTTTTCTTCCTCTGTTCCTGAAGTTATCTTGAGCCAAAATGTGTCAAGTTTCCACATACTTCTGGAATGTGTTTCTGCAGAAGTCAACACCCAGCAGATTGCCTTATCATTAGACTGGCATCATCACAGGAGACCTTGAACTTTGTCATAGGCTACCTCTAAAGACAAAGGACTCAGAACACCCAAGAGAGCACTCAATTCCTCAATGCATGACTTTGAGCAGTTTCACTATTCAGAGTAAGCCCTAAACTGCATAAGACAAGTACACATTGTTTTTTCAAAATATGTATGTGACTTCTTTATGTGTTATATTTACTTTTTCAAGATAAAGAATCTCAAACAAGCTCAGAGTGCTATGATTCATAAAAATACATAATACAGATATACTGAATCTAAAAATGTGTTTGGTTCTTAGCATCTCAAAATGATGGTTTGAATTAGGAACCACAAACAAATAAAACATATAAAATTCTCAAATGCAAGCAAAATGATTGTGTTGTAAAAATATAAAAATATACATCTGAATAGTTTCCTGGAGTGTATTTCTATTGGAAATACTTTCTATTGGAAAGACAGAATGACTCTGGAAAAACATTTATGTGTTACTCAAAACTCCATGAATTACCTATTTCATAACCAATAGCTATCATCTTTTTAACTAATGTGATATCAAAAAAAATTCAAGTTTTGTACTCATGGTGGAATATTAGGAAAGAAAAAGTTGCTTAAGGCTAGATGTTTTTAATTTAGTAATTTTAATGTTTGTCCAATTTTCCTAAAAAATGTGGAAAATAAAAAGAATTAAAGACAATTTGTGTAAAGGCTTCAAAAAAAGTAAGGTAATATACAATGACTCTAAAATTTTTGCTTGTGGGCCAGTCCTTCCTGTGAGCCAGAGAAGTCTCCCCTGCCACCATCCATAAGCAACTGACTGATTTGGAGAAACACAGGCTGAGATAGTAGCCACTAAAGTGAAAAAATCAACTTAATTCCTGTATTCTTTGATTGACTTTTTAGGCCTAAAGCCAGTAGCCTGAGCATTTGTTTAGAGGATGATAATACACAATATAGCAACTATGGAGGATTTCCTTCTGAAGGTGGTAGCCATTGTTAATTCTCTATTATCTTGTGTTAAAGTCCTGTATCATTTTCATTGTTTTGTTTTGTTTGGTTGTGTTCTGTTTTGTTTTGTTTGATTTTATTATATCTGATAGCATGGGCAACAATTTTAGTAACAAAGATATATTATGGTAGCCATTGTTGATTTCTTATCATTGTGTTTTGAAGTCCTGTATCATTTTCATTGTTTGTTTTGACTGGTTTTATTGTGATCTGTTTCCTTTGATATTATTATGTCTGATGGTATGGGCAGTTATTTGGAACATAAGAAGAGGCATTATAGTAGTTATTGTTGATTTCCTATTACCTTGTTTTGAAGCCCCATATTGCTTTCACTGTTATGTTTTGATTGGCGCTATTCTGTTTTATTTTGTTTGATTTTATTCTCTTTAAGATAAATAAAAATAAAATTTTTACCAAATAATTATATGCTTTTATTCTATATTAATAAAGACAGTTACTACACACAAAATTATCATTTAGTTCCATAACATCCTTTTATTCTGAATGATTTCACTTATTTATTAGAAGTTATAGAACTTACAGCTAAACTGTTAAGTAAAAATGAAATAGAATAAAAATTTTAGAAAGAAATTATGGCTACTAAATTGAGAAACAATCATATAGTCTAATGTTTGATATAGATAACATTTTTGGTGTTGTTTTGTTTCGGTGCTTCAGACACAAAAATTCACTATATAAGTTTGAATTTATTAAATTGCTCAAACTGACATTGAATTTGAGTTCCTCCTGACTCAGACTTCTGAATGTTGGAATTACTTACCTGTACCACCAAGTCCAGAATGAATATGTTTTAATCAACTAGGTAATCTTAATTGTTCTGATCCTGTAGAAAAAAAACTGTACTTGAAATACATAGAAATGTTTCATTATGCATTTTTGCAAAAATCATTTTCTAATTTAGTTACTTTGTTGCTGATGCATTTCTCTCTAATATTTTAATAAAGTTGAATGTACATAGTATTTTAGTAATAGACACATTAAAGTTTTCAACAGACTATAATTCAAAAGGGCTCTGAATATACATATATAGTAATATATACACCGGCGCCTTAGGTAAATTTTCAAAAAATTTTGCATATATATTGACTTAACAAAAATATGCCATTCCAAGATACTACCTGTCATCCTCAAAATCCTCCTTAAACAAAGGGATTTACTGTACTAACTGATGATACTAACTGGTCATTTATATCTACATTTGTAAACACTAGCTTAACTATATGTAAGAAGTTATACTACATTTGTAAGTGAATATTACATTTTTCAAAAATGAAATGACTTTTAATCTTATTTAAATAAGGAAGGTAAATAAAATAATGCACCAAGATAGAATTTGTAAAGTTGAAATTTAATTGAATATGTAAACATATACAGGTTTTAATATTGTTTGAAACTGAATATGGAAGACAGAATTCTTTTGCTGAGACTGAAGTTATATATATGAATCTTATGCATATAACCCTGCAGTTAGCCATGGCTGATAGACCAGATGGTGGCTAAGTAAGACACTTAGATACAGTTTTGGAGATTAAATTGCTGACTTTTTTCTTTCCATATCTCATAAAGTAGACCAATAAAGCTGCTTTCTACCACTCTCCACCAGAATCTAAATATCAGCATCTAAAATGACAGTTTCTAAGAATATACAACTGTCATCTTTTGGAGTGATATTGCTCTGAATTTGAAATAAACTGCAACAAATCATACATCAAGTAAATACTTCTGTAGCCATGTCGGAGATTATGAGTGAGTCTCTGCCAAAGCACATTTGTATATGACCTATTGGGTTGCTTACTAGAAAAAATCCCAACTTATCTTGATGTTTTATTTTTAATGTTTACTTCTCTTTCACCCTGTTTGGGGTTGTTATACAAAGAATATGTAAGCAGGTTTATTTGGTCAGAAATGCTTTCACCCTGAAGAAAAAAATAGTTCAATTTTTGCATAATTTAAACTTAAACAAAAATGCCAATGTTAAAAGTGAAAATATAGATACAACCATTTTAAAGAAATCTTAGTATTTGTTTTTGTATTTCTGTGCACTTGAAATGACCTAGCAACCCTGATAACATAGCAAATATGAAATTAATATGTAAACCCAGCTCCTAGGTTATGATTTTTTAATATCATTCTTGAAAGGTACTGAGGTGCTTTTGAGCATCAGGAATTCATTATTCAATCAGTTTAGATACAAGGTGAGGATGGGACGTCGTATAGTGTCTAAAGGAAAGTGAGAGTTCAGTGATTGCTCACAGCGTTTCACCCAGAGAAATTCTACCACAAAGGTTCTTATTG
This sequence comes from Hydrochoerus hydrochaeris, assembly GCA_004027455.1. Taxonomy (NCBI): domain Eukaryota; kingdom Metazoa; phylum Chordata; class Mammalia; order Rodentia; family Hydrochaeridae; genus Hydrochoerus; species Hydrochoerus hydrochaeris. Next base: position 117,426 of record PVLA01004974.1, on the reverse strand, counting down.
GTGAAAACATTTTAAAGTATGGTTATCCAAGTTAAAATGAAAAGGGAGGTCATTTAAAATATACTAAATGAGTTCATAAAGAAAGGGTAAATGCATTTGAATAAAATAAATGTTTGTAGAGTCCTTTTATTGAATTATTTTGATATATTTGACACATACTACGTTTCATTCAGAATCAAAAGCTTCCTAGGGAACATGAAGTGGTCCAAACATTTTTTTTATTTCTGTACGTCAGTTAAAGAAAAGCACACACTTTCTAGAGAAAATGTCTCAAAATTTGGGCCTATAAGACCAATAATTAAGACTATGATAAGATTCTGTTGCTGTTTTAATTTTTGGAACAGAAGAAACCTTGCAGGTTGGATTATCTTAAGGATATTGTAATAAGGAGATCATCTTGGATCTTCAAAATAGTCCCAATGCATTCGCAAAGGTCCTTATGAAAGGTCTCCAGAGACTGTCAGAAAGCAGATAATGGAAGCAGAGGTAAAAATAAGAGAGAAAAAAGTAGAGATAAACTTTTTTAAAAAATTGGTTTACATAATTGCAAGAGCTGAAAACTCTGAAATTTGCAGGGCAGTTCAACAGACTGAATACTCAGGGAAGAGCTAATATTTTAATCTAAAATCAAAATTCTTTCTACCTACAGTTACACAAGCATCTTGTTCTAAGGCCTTGAACTGACTGGATGTGGTTCACCCACATAATGGAGAGTAATTTGCTTTACTCAAAATACATTGATTTAAAGATTAATCATATCTTAAAATTACCCACTCAGCAACTTCATGACTGGTGTTTGACCAAAAACAAGGTGTTAGGGCCTGACCGGGTTAACACAAAATTAATCATTGCAGTTTCTGTTTTCTCACATTTGAAAGTGTACTTACATTTTCCTTTATTCTCAGTACTCAAATAGAAGCTTTGCTAAATCTTCTTCCTCTGCTCTAAAGTTTTGAAGTGTGTGTCTCAGGAATAGATATTCTATGACTTTGTTCCTTATCTATATCTTCTTGTTATGGAAACCCAAAAATCAGACTCAGGATTTAAAAATCCGTGTTTACTAAAAGCAGTCTGGAGGGCAGCATTTTACATACATATATGTACACCCCTCACAATGGATTTAACTCTTGGGAGAACTCTTATTGTTACAAACACTTTCACATCAGTTGAATAGAGATAGAACATTCTTAAATGCTGTTGAATAGAGATAGAACATTCTTAAATGCTGTTGGAAAAGTGAAAGAATTAAAATACAAAAGCAATCATAGATACTGTGATCTTTGGTCAGCTCAGCCATTGATGCATGTTAAGGACAAACGCTGTTTATAAAGGACAAAAGAAAGCAAAATAAAGGAACAAGGACTGCCAGTAAAAACAAGTTCTTCCCTTTTTGATAATTATTCAAAGCATGTTATTTTTCTTTAGTATATTTGTTTGTATAAAAAAGGACCATGTCCTTTACACACAGTGCCTAATAAATACACTCATTTAGACATTAAGTACTATTAAAATTATTTAATTTTGGTTTATATATTGAATTACACTGATGATTGGTAGAAAGTCATATTGAGATTTTGGAGTTTTCAAAAATTTTAGTTCAAGTAAGTCATGATATCTTCCATTCTACAAAGTATATGCAAGCTCCTTCAAAGCAATGGCAGGAAGTGGATTTTGCAAATTGGGAGTGAGGAAACAATTTTTAAAAACTGATTGATTAACATTAGGCTACATTATTGATAAAAATTAAAACAAAGGGTGTTTCCTTATTATGCTGACTACAGTGGACTGGAATCTTCTGTTTTCAGGAGAGTACAGTTTATTTGAAATCTATCTTCATCTTTAGCATGTGTATATCAGTTTAGTTTGATCTTGCCTTCTAGCACTTGGAGCACGAAAGTAGCATCCCATAAACTTTAACAGAGTGAAGGAAGGTAATTTAGGAAGTTACCTAAAATAAAGTTTGAGAATAGAGATTATTAATATTATTTGAAATTACTACCTGCTGGGGTAACCTGAATAGTATTCCCTTAAGATATCCATGTTCTAATCCCCAGAATTGTGATTCTTATTTTGTGTGGAACTTTGCAGAGGGGATGAAAAATCTTGAGATGAGGCTATGTTTCTAGATTATTTGGATGGACCTTAAACTGATTCCCAGCTGTGGTATAAGGAGCACATTCTAGAGACCTTACTAGTGGATTTTTGGCAAGTAGTAAACGCAGCGTAAGAGAAAATATTATGCTTCTGGCTTTAATAGAATTAAATACCAGGAATGGAAGTGCTCATATGTAGTCCCACCACTCCAGAAAACTTAGGCAAGAGATTCAGAAGTTCAAAGCCAACCTGACTAATTTAGTGACTTAGCTAGATTCTGTGTCAAAAAAAAGAAGAGAGGGAAGAGCAGATCTGTGTGAAGGCTCTGGATTCATTGTCCAGTACTACAATATATGATAGAGTGAGGTATCACAAGTCAAGAACAAAGCTCTAAAAATTGAGAAGGCAAGAAAACAGATTCTCCTCAATAGTCTGAAGTAGAGCACTGCTTCAGATACTTCAAGTTGTCCTCCCTAAGACTCACTGTATAGTCCCAACCTCTAGACTGCCAAACAATACATTACTAATATATTTTTTTTTAACCAGGACACCTTGTTCCACTGGCAGTACTAACTGTTCTAAAAACAGTGGAAAAGTCAATGGCTATTTGCTTCTGGTGCAATACCACTGTATCTACCCTTCTGGTGTAGAGGATTCAGACTTTGGAAGATTTAGAACAGGATTTGATTGATTATAAGAGAGTTTGTTTGAATAGCATTGAATAATATAACTTTTATAGCCTAAGGAGTTTGGGTTTTATATTGTGAATTTTAAGAGAGGACTAATGGTTTTTACATGAAGAATTAACTGGCCATAGGGTTTCTTGGACATATTTTTTTGATAACAAAATTAGAAAATGAACATGGAAGTGTTGATAGCTGGATGAATCCTTATCTAACATGAGAAGGGTTTGCATAAAGAGAAAATCTAGTAGAGAAAAGTTTCTGCAACTTAGAATTCTGTAAAGTCAGAGTTATAAGGAAAAAAAACTCACAGTTATGGACTGCATAACTAGGCATAAAGATAAAAAGTTTAAAGTGACTCAACAATGTTGAAAATAGGGGAATACAATAGTATTAGTAATAACAATAAGGAAAAAAGTGGTTATTGTGGGAATAACAGCAGTACTGTGAGTTTATTTGGGCATATGACAAAGGCACATCCAACAGCTTAAAATCTAAAATTGTTATTTTAATAAACAAATGAAGGTCATGAAAAGATCTATCTGCATGGCTGAAACCCAGACAGCAGAGAGATGTCTTCCAGAGAGAAGAATGAGGCTGAAGTTAAGAGAAAAAGTTGATGTGGATGATGAAATGAACAGCTAAAGACTAACGGGATCACACTTACAGGGCAGAGGTTTCCAGCTGTGTAATTCTTACTCCTGTCAATCCGACAGCACAGATGCATACAGGATTTCCTAAAATAAGAAAGAGGTAGGTAAGAAAAAAGATTTGGTGTTAATTAGCATATGCTTGCTGTGGAGAATTCATTCTACTGAGATAACAACAACTTTCAGACTTCTTAATTTTAGCAACTCCACATTTGATGATATGAAGTATTTCCTTCCAACAAAATCTCTGATATACTGGTGATTACTCCCATTATAATGAACTTTAATCAATCAATATTATAAGCTACAATCTTGTTCTATGTATTCATGGTTTTGTTTGTGCTTTAGCGACCTCAAAAATTTATGCATGTAGTCCAGTCTCTAGGCAGTTTACATTAATGCTAACTCTGTTGCATCATCTCCCAGTATTTTGCTTAGAACCACGAATTTAATGGATTTAATTTGGAAATTCAGCAAATCATCAGGAAAGATGCAAGTTTTATTTCTTGTACTTTCCATTGTATTTTTTTTAAATTGTTTCTTGTTTTTCCTTTCTTTTCTATTTAACAGGAGAAAAGAAGTAGCATTTCCAACTCCTGTAAGCAATACTGTATGGTTGGATGAATCAGGCTGCTCTAGTGAGGCTGATTTCAGATCTTTGGCATCTACACAAGATGGAGTAATGCTCCATTGACCATCACTCTATCTACCAAAATAACGATTTCAGTTTAATTGTGAAACTGCCAGTCTTGAGTAAGGTGCAAAATAAATCACTATGTATTTATTTAATGCGATTTTGCATTCTTCTGCTAGAGCAAAAATAGAACAGATGGGCATAAATTCAGTGAAGCTTAATGAGTTGGCAAGTTATGACATAAAGTAAGTTAGAAGGAAGTAACTTAAATGTCTATTAACAAAAGAGGAAAAGCTTCAAAACTACTGATTTGGAAAATGAAGCATACTATCACTTGTAAGTCCCATTATTAATCTTTGTTTCTTTGGTATCATTAATTTAAGGAGACCAATGTAAGATGAACATAACTGTTTTTTCAATTATTTAAAATGTGGTGGGTTTTGATCAAAACTTAAAGTTTTCGGTTACCCCTAACCTGCAGAAAGTCCTCAACCGTCCAATTTTAAGAGACACAGTGTCATATACATAGCCAGGATTATATAATCAACATACTACTGACAATGACAGAAGAAATATATATTCCCTAGAAATTCAGGTTGAGTCAAAATTTCCACTGATGCTTGCTTTGTATCTTAGAACAACTATAAAAAAGCATAAAGAAATTGCAACACATAAGGATAGTCGATGCAAATGCAGAGACAGAGAGGAAGATGGGGGAATATTTTGTGTGGATATGAGAGATTAGTGGGTAATAGGTTTAATCCTTATTATCATATTTTTCATTAGATTTTATATTTACTGTATATTTATTGACAAGACTCATCCATTCAACAAAGCGATTTGAAAGAATATCTAATAGTTATTTTATAAACTATTCTAAGAAACATATATATCTTCCTGTACAACCCACTAGTAGCAGGTTTTCAGCAGTAAGATATACAGTTCAATATCAGTAAATAAAACAAATTTCTAAGAACTACTGACAAATTCTGATTTATTCATACAACTATGCCAAGCATACAGTAATGTTTCGTATGCGAGGCATTCATAGGGGAAGCAGCAGAGGTCATCCTGTTTTTTTACCCCAAGACTATTTGCTAATGCATTTATTTTATGCATAGACACCTTGAATTTCTTAGTAATCAGTGTGAGCGACTCAAATGCTTACAATCCATTCTTCAAAATGACATTCAAAATAGAAGTAATCAATTTGTATCGCAAAACAGTTCTAGTTCTAAGAAAAAAAGGAAGTAGAAAAATCTAATCACTATAAAGCTTCAGTAAGATAAGGACTACAAAATATCCATACTGTACCATAATATAGATGCTATCTTGACTTACAGAGAGGCAATTTAGAAATATGGCGAGGAAGGAATTCAATAATAGAGAGTGTGCTATTCAACTTTGTATTATAGAGAAAAAATACCTGTGTAACTCAGTTTACAATGAGTAGAGGTTTGATTTGGTTCACAGTTTCAAAGGTTTCACACCATGGTTACTCGTAGTAATTGTTTTTGGGCTGTGGTGACACAGTAAATGACGGTGGGATCACATGGGAGAGGATGCCGCTCACCTCATGGTGACTAGGAGACAGGAAGAGCAGTAGGAGACTGAAGTCTCAAAATCACTTTCAAAGGCACATGGCTAATGACCTCACTTCCACCCACTAGGTTTCTTCTTTACACGATCTGCTGCCTCCCAATAGTATATAGTTTGGTGACCAAAACATTTAACATATGGGTCTTTGGGGGGATAAGCAATACAAGCAAGTAACTGGGAGGAAAGACAAAAGAAAGCTGAGCAAGCATTTTTGGGATCAGATCTTGGTATTGCTTGTTTCCTTGTTTTGGAGAATGAACTATAGAAAAGGAGAAGGATATCAATAAAAAATGATCCCACTTCATGTTAGATAAGGCTAAGATGGCTGAGAAGATCATCTTGAATTCAATTATGGAGCGATTTTTTCCCCATTAATACATAGCTTTCATGCTTCCTCTTCATGAAGTCCATGTTTACACATATTATGACAGTGTTGGGTGCAGTATCTTTGAATTTTGGTAATTAAATAAAAATCTCTTTATAAATAATATGGTTACACTCAGAAGTAGGTAAACAAGTTATTTCAGTTCCACTGATCCTTTTTAAAAATAGTAACACCAGAATCTTAGATACATATTTGACTTCTCTCTGAAATATATACTGACTGAAAACTGATGTGTCAGCCGGGCTTGGTGGCTCAGGCCTGTAGTCCCAGCGCTCAGGAGGCTGAGGCAGGAGGATCGTTGTGAGTTCAAGACCAGCCTGGGCTACAAAGTGAGTTCAAGGCCAGCCTGAACTGCATAGTGAGACCCTGTCTCAAAAAGACAAAAAAAAAAAAAAGAAAACTTATGTGTCAGATATATACAACATAATATTTCTCCCATTAAAATATGGAAATGTTTCATAGTTTAACTGTCCAAATTTAACATTTTATACAACACAATGGAAAACTTATTAGAAAATGAGTTTACAATTAAAAATATTAATTGGAAAAATCTAAAATCCCTAATGGAATACAAAAAAAAATGCAGTAAATTATAGCTAGAGAGTTTCAAAATTTTTTTCCTTAACAATAAAAGAAAGTAGACTCCTTTCTCCTTCATTTTACTCAATCTGCAGTATCACTTGGATTCACTTGAAACGTGTGTGTGTGTGTGTGTGTGTGTGTGTTTAATTAACACATAACTTTTTTCAATATACAGGGCAATGCAAAGAAATTTTTAGATTTCTTTTTGAATGACTGATGTAGTAGTTAACAAGAAATATCAGTACAAATAAAAATGAAATAGGAGTTAATTGAATCTGATGATGCTGAAAAATAGGACACAAAAATAGATTTTCTTTTACTTTGGGAAAGTATCTCCAACAGAATTTTTATATATGCCATTCTTTTAAAGTTTCAAAAGCAAGGCTGAGAATATAGGTCAGTAGCCCAGTGCCTGCCTGGCAGGTGCAAGGTCCTGGGTTTGATTCCCAGTACCAAAAAAAAAAAAAAAAGAGAGAGAGAGAAAAGAAAAGATTTAAATGCAAAACATGATCCTACTAACAACTCATCTAAAAATATACTTTTGATTTTTACATTCATAGAACTCTTTAAAGTTAACACAATACATAATTTAAAATAGTTTCTCAACAAACTTGTCACATGGATTCTTGCTCCAAGTTCACAGTACTGCATTCTATTCTTCTGTGTCGTGCATCATTTGCACTGTAATTGGAAATCACTAATTCTCTCTGAATCTCAGTGTTCTTACTTGCAAAATGGTGAGACAATATTTCCTTGAAAGGATTGTTGTGAAGATTGTGTTAGTCTGTGAAAGCATAACAAAATAGCACATGCTGGGTGGATCACATAGTAAAATTTCATTTTTGCAGACCTCTAGAGGATGAAAGTTCCATATCAAGGATGAAACATGGTTCGGTTTCTAATAAGTCCTCTAGTCCTGTATTCTCAGATGGCCACTTTTCCTGCCATGTCCTTACACGGCCTTTTCTGAATGTGGATTTCTCTCTGCTATCTATTCCTCTTCTTACTATCTTTACTAGGTAATTAAGGCTATTAGTGTTATTCAGCTAAAGCTCCACACTTCTGAACTTATTTATTTTTAATTAGTTCCTTAGAGATACTCCCTATCTGCAAGTAAAGTCGCATTAAACAAGGGCTTTCACCAATAGATTTCAGGCAGAATTCAGCATATAACAAACACTGAATCAGAATCTCTGATGATGGAACTTGAGAATCTACATTTTCTAAAACATTCTGAGAAATTGTTGGGTACATGAAAACTTGAAATCACTACTCTATAGTTTGCATGGGAGTTTCATGGAGTCCAATTTGTATGTCAGTGGCCAAGGAAAATGATGAGCTCTTTCACTTTCTCTTGTTTTCTATGTGCTAACTCCATTTATAACTAGAAGGAGTACAATGTCACAGAAAGAGGTCAAGATCTTAAGACAAGAGTTGTGTCAGAGAAACACTGCACTGGACAAGTTAAACAGACAAGAAGTACTGCATTCAATACTAAGTTCATGGCCATCTGATACTAGCTGGTGTTTGGAGTATCACACTGGTATGCTACCATATACTTTCACAGGTGCTTAGAAAATAACCTTAGAAAACTCATTACGTTAAGAGGAAAAAAAAAAGAATACCTGAGATTTCTGTAAGAATCTGTGCTATATACTTTCCAAAAAATCTGATATCATACATTTGTTTTCCAGATATGTTTTAAAATTATTCTTTAATATTTAGTTAAAACGCACTGATCTGGGCACTAGGCAAAATGTATAGGAGGCTGCAAATGACTGAAAATATTAACTGTCTTTTATGATTTCTCACACTACTAAAGGAAGAGGATTAAGTTATTTATAAAGTGCTAAGAAAAGGCATGGTTAATTCTGAGTATAGGTAGTAGACAGGTTAGAACTATGATGATTGGAAGAATTTAAAACTACCTACATTAGGTATAGCTAGGTACGGTTAGTTTGGATAAAAGAAGATAATTCAGGAAAACCATTAGAATTTTCTTCAAATATTTGAACATTCTCATGTGGAAAAAGGATTATACCTGCTCTGTGTGGCTCCAAATCTTAGAATAAGCTCACTGGGAAAAGTTACAGAGATATTTGGGGATTGATGTAAGAAATAATTTTTCCAGTCAGAGTTTATTCACAAGCCAGCTTTATACTTTCATAGCACCTCTGCCAGAGCAGTTTCAACAATGAATCACAGTCAGAGATTAATACATCAGAATCCTTCCTTAAACTATAAGATCCTGAAAGTCAAAGAGTGCATAGGAGCTAGTTCAGTATTAGATGACTTTTTCCACTGCAACTTGGATTTCAATTAATTTGTGTCAAACGAATGAGGAAAAAATTTGTCTCTTGTCAAACATACTGGAGTATGTCTGGAGGACCCATTCAAAAACATACTATATAAGAAGCTCAGTCATAAGCTAATGCTTTAGACTAAATGCTTTTACATATTCCATAGAAATGACAGTTGTTAAGAAACTGTTCCTCAAGGGGTCCTAGTTGTACATTCAGTGTACTAGAATCTGGACTTTAGCAACCAGGTAGGTTTACTCAGATCAGATGTGTACAACTGCTAGATAAAGTCATTATAGTGAATATCCCAAAGCCTAGCTGAGAGTTACAAAAACAGATAGTTGAGAAATAAGAATTTTCTGTGGATCCATGATACAGAAAAACACAAAACTGTAGTTAGGCTCTGATGTAAACAGCGTCTATCTCATTGAAATGGAGAAAACCTACTGATATCAATCTGAATTGTCAGTACACTTCTGGCTCACTCGGTGATCACATTTCTCTTTAGAGCTAGCTTACTACAATATCTCACGTCAGTTCCAGCACTGACTACAAATTAGAGTTGGTATGTAAGATGAAAATTATTTCTAATCCTTTGTCCAAGGCAACACTCTATTTCTGGTCTGAGGTATACTGTATTTTTCAAATTTTATTATCTTCTTCTGTCTTCTATTCTTATGAACATAAACTGTCTGGCCTAGGATCATAATATACTGAACTCAGATCCCTTTTCAAATATTTAATTTCTACATTCAAATATATTTTCAAATATTCTAAATATATGTTAATTCTTGAGAATTTGCTATAAAATTACGATTAAATTCACTTTAATCATTTTCTTATAATAAATGGTTTGTTATTTTAATACACATACATATTCCTGTCTTCTTGATTAGTACCTGCTGATGTGTCTTGAAAATATGACACACTCTGATTTGAGCACGTTGTTTTCATTTTGTTGTGCGTCCTAAGTCTTTAGAAATTAGAGGAATGCATCAAACTCTTCTAGTGAGAAGAAATATTTGATATCACAAATAAAAACAGATCTCTCACTGGGGTGAATCATTAACTCAGGAACAATCTTGTTTCATATGATTATATACCCCATTACCCCTTGCCTTCAGATGCTCAAATTTTAGATAAGAATCGCACTGAAACATTACTTGGACACTATCAATCCCCTCATCTTTCCCAGTTGTGGATCTTTAACTTTGCTTTTATAATTTAGTAGAGGTGTGAATGAGGACAAGAAGAGACATATGCTGGATAGGAATGATTACTTTTTAAAAATAAGTAGTAAAATGTTGGGGTTTTAGTGGCATTTATTCAGAAGGAAAAAAAATTAGAATTAACCCTGTCATAAGCTGGTGTAGAATGCTATCTTCTTTATACCTGCAATGATCCTCTTACCTATATGTAAGTATAATTTCCAGATATATTAAGCAAGTTGTTGATGGGATCATTTAAAAAGATTAAATGTCACCCTAACTGTATTTTCTCACCATCTCACATGGAATCACATCTATATCCTCATCATCAGGATGCATTTTGCCCATCAAGTTCTGTGTGTCTACTTTGTTTGTTACTCTATCCTTGGAAGAAATTAAACTGATTTGACAAGTGTTTTTTTTTACAGTGCCAACCAAATTTTATCCGGTGCCCTATGATTTTCTAAAGTACTTGAAAATCAATTCTTTTATATATATATGCTTAGGTAGTTATAATGATGAGAGGTCAATAATTTTTAGGATTATCTTTTTCCTCTTCATATTCTCAGGATAGAAAAAAGACATACTAAGGTAAGTACTGTACATAGTCACTTTAATATAGAAAAATACGTAAGTCTTCCTTAATTAAAAAACTGTGGAGCTGTTTGTTCTTCACTGGTATTATGGCTTGCGCTCAGGTGTCCCCCAAAACCTCATGCAATTATAGATGGAGCTTTTACAGAAGTGACTGTATCTAAACTCTGTAACACTAGGATTGATTCATGATGCAGTGTTAGGCTCAAGGAGACTAGGATTAAGGTGTGAGGGCCACCTGCACTAAGCAGCCTGAAAAATTAAAAGGAGCAGAAAGAGCAGTTGTTGTCCCTTGCTGTTTTTACTGTCTTCTTCTTGCTTTGAACTGATTCTCCTCTGTGATCCCTGTCTGCCAAACCACCCTACTTTTGAGCTAGCCAATTATGGACCAAAACCCCTGCAAGTTGTGAGATAAATAAAACTTTCCACTTATATTTGGATATCAGGCATTTTGTCTCAGCAGCAAGAGAAAAGTAGCTAAGACTGTTGGCTTTGGAAAACTCTTAAAAATCACAAATCACCAGAATTTGCAGCTCCAAATATGGCCAATTTATCATTTGCCTTACTGGTGCAATCTTAATGTCACACCCTTATATTTTTCAAATACCGTATCAAAGTTGACCTATAATTTTAACATTTTAGATAAGATTTTGCAAACTTAGTTTGACAACTTGTTAAATTTAGTAGCTATTTTTACGGTTTATAGTCTTTTATGTATGAAAATCTATTAGTTAAACATTTATGATTAAAGATATTATGTTAAAGAGAATTTGTCATTGAAATTATACAGAAAAAGAAGGTACTATCGTTTGAGTAATAATATCACTGAAACAATTATATATGAAAACCTCTAGACTGGTATAAATGGCTATGTAGAAGACCAAATAGGGATTAAGGTTAACTAGACTTCGTGATTATAGTCACTGAAGAGACAGATTTTTAACAACTGCATTTAAAATACTATGTACTTTACAATATGTGAAAAAAATAAAATTGTTTAAGAACCTCTGGTCTTTTACAGTTTATGGAAGAAGATGACTAGTATGTCTAAGTACTTTTGGATGCCAATCACTGCTAATAGAAGTCAAAATCCACTGGCCACTTATTTCACCCTAGGCACCCTAGGCTGCATTCTCTCTAAACATGGTTTCATTTACACTATTTTCCACACCAGAGTTGTGTTGAAAGACACTATTATCATTCCAGTACTCAAGAAGGGAAATTGATGTTTAAATATAGTAAATGGTACTCTGAAATTATATAAACACTAGTGTTTTGTAAGAATTTGAAGCCAGTTGGTTCTAAATCTGGACTTCCTGCTCTTGACTGCTCCACAATAATACCAAGTAACCCAAACTTTCACAAATCACTGTAAGTGACATATTAGTTTCATCTTTATGCACATAAAGATGCACATAAAGTTCATTCATACAGCCCATAAATGTTATACCAGGATTCAAAATCACATAGGGTAAGAGAAGCAAAATAGTGGTCTATAGAAATCAACCTAAAAAGAAGCATGTATCCATAGATATCTGTGAGAGACCGTTTTTCCTGGGAAGATGTTTTGTTTGTTTGTTTGTTTGTTTGTTTTCAAGATTTTCCAATCCCTATAGAATATTTTTTTCTTGCCTGTTGAGGCACTTTCTGGGTTATATAAATACTTATCACCAGAATTCTATAGGAAAAATAAAAGATAGTGGTTCATTTGACAGCATGTATTAATTCTTCCTCAGATTAACCAACTAATTCAAAAATGATGAGCAGATTCTGATGAACACAAGGCAAATTTTCCATATGAGTGTATCTCAAAAGTCATGTTCATTTAGAGAGATCTACCAGTTCCTTAGACAGCTAAGAAGGTATATCCATAGAGATTAGAATATACAGAGAAACTAAGATGTGCCTAAGAAAAACAGTGTCTTCTTCACAGTTTTCCTACAGATCCATACTTCTCTTTAGATAGTTTCTGACAGGAAAATACTTTGTTTTGTTATGGATCATAGAATATATTTCATAGAATCATAGCATCCTAAATGTATTTGGACTAAAACTTGATGTCGGACACTGTTTCCACACCACCTACTCTTTTGTTCTTTGTCTTGCAACAGAAACACAATGACATGATTTTATTTGCAGTACTTAGGTGACCAGGGAAAATACTAGCTTTCACAGACTCACTTGCAGCTAAGATTAATTATGTAGCACAGAGGTTTCAGAGATAAAAATCTGGGCTGGAGATTTAGCTCAGTGGTTTAAGCACTTCCCTGGTAAGTGCAAGGTTGTGAGTTTGATCCCTGGTACAAAAAAAAAAAAAAACAAGAAAAACTAAGAGAAACAGCATCACCAAAGAGACCATTTTGTCCTGCTTCTTTCTTCCTTCTTAGAATATAGATGTGGTTTCATGGGTATGATTCCTTCTTGTGAATTTGAGGATGGAAAGTGAGGATGATGAAGAAGGTCTACAAGTATAACCCATCCTTTGCAAGCTTTCACTTCATCCAAACATGAACCTCCTATTGTGGGGTTTTCTGTTTAAGTCACTGTGACAGGATTTTCTGTAACTGGTGATCATAACTTATTCTTAAATACTAACAAGTATAATAATACTAGAACTCTTTAAATTCAATCATTTTTGGCTACTTTCAACATAAAATGAATTCTAAAAGGCATTGCTTCTGAGTCAAAGAGGACAGCGTTAAATGGGGACATCCATCTGAGCACCCTCAGCAGTGTCATTTGTTTTTAAGGAAAGAAACCTAAAAAACAAAAACAAAACAAAAAAACTTTGCTGTTTTCTAAGACTTAAATTGAAATCTAGAAGGAAGGGAATTCTCATTAGCTAGAGACTTAAACCATCACATTTTTAAAATAATTATTTAGATTTTCTTTTATAGATAACAAGTCCATGAAAAATGCCCTGTGACCCTCTCAGAAAAAAGGGCCAGGTAAAACCCAGCATGGGTGAGGCTCCATAGAAGGCGGAAAGTCTTACTTTACATTTCTAATTTAGCAAACTTGAAAGAGATGAAACAAGTCTTTATAAGATATATTTGAAAAAGTTCTTCATTTTATCCAGCAAAATCTTAAGAGCTCATGAATGAGGCCATACTCCTTTCTCCTTTTAAGACTTCAGTGCTGCTTCATCAGGGAGCAGCATATTTCTTCAACAGCACTGTAGCAGTTTCACTGATGCAGTGGTGCTGTCAGAAAACACCCCGGTCTCTACAAACACAGTTTACAAATTATTGATATGGACTCTGCTTTTACTAAGTGGAAAATCTTCCTTGAGGACTGTCCTGTTATGGAGTAAGTCACTTTTCTCTTTACCCAAGAAAGTTGTGAGGTTCATTACAGTGTGGATGTAGCACTCATTAGGAATAATCTTCCTCAGAGGGAAAAAATTCTTCCAAAGATCTAAAGGCTATGTCTCTTAAATCTGAAATTCTAAGTGAGCAGCCCCACTTTTACTTTGAATACTTATTATAATAAAAACCAGTACATTTCTAGGTAGAAGTAGTCTCAGAGGGAATGGAAAACAGTGAGTCTAAATGTCTGAATTAATTTTTCTAAATTCAGACTTGATACACAGTCAATAGGATAAGTTTTGCCTTGGGAAATGGCTCAGTTTGTAAACCAAGTTTTTCTAAGACTTTCTTATATTGAGAAAAATTTTTAGGGATGACTTTCACCAAAGTGTTGCTGCAAATGAGTGTGATCCTGAACCACATTTGAGACCTGAGCAGAAGATGCTGTGCCTGCCATCACATTCAGGGCCAAATTATTGTGGGCAGCTTTACCCATACGAGCAGACAAGACGTGCTTTCTGATATCATTAATCTTTTCCCCAAGAAAATCAATTCTTGCCTCATTCTAAACATGTTATGACTTTGACCAGGGATATTTGACTGTCAACTCTCACCACCTGTGTCAAGGTTAAAACAACAAAGTAGAGTATTTACAGTCACATCAGTCTGGGGGTCCTAAGTGAGTGAAAGTGTGGAATTAGAAATTTCAGAGCAGTCAGACCTTGTGGTTTCCTGCTGTCTCTATGGCTCTCAGAAACTAGACTGGGAAATGTGACTCAAACCCCAAAACTGTAAAAGACCATCTGATTTACATAAATACAAAGATACTAGGGCCGTGAGAGAAACAGTGCCTGATTTTAGTGTTTTAAAGAGCACGTTTACCACTCTGCACAATTCACTCTCATCTTAGTATCTCTGAAAATTTTCTAAGAATATAATGAACCATTTTATTTCAGTTTAACCCCTGTCTTGGCCAGTATTTTAAAAAACTATATCCATCATTGAAAGGTAATTTGTCCAAGAGCCAGGGATCTAGCTCAGTGACCTAAGCGCCTACCTGTCAAGCACAAGATCATGAGTTTGATTCCCAGTACCAAATAATAATAATAATAATAATAATAATAATAATAATTTGTCCTATTAAAAACTCAAAGTTAATTCAATTTAAAATACGCTCAATTGATGCATAACAATTGTACTTACTTATAAGGTACAATGTGATATTTTGATATATTTATTCAATATGTAATGAATAAGTCAGGGTAATTAATATACCTATCACCTTAAACACATCGATGATTTTAGTGGTAATATTCATTTTACAAATTCAAAATTAATTTACAATCTTTGGAAAAAATTTAAATGTATATTAATTTTAATAGCAATGTACACAGTATATTCCTGAAAAGAAACATTTCTATTTAATACTGTTCTGTACTGCTTAAAGTGATTAGTCCATAAAATTTGCATTCCAGTAAGTGATCCATACAACAATCTCAGATCAGAGACAACATTAAGAGTCCCATGTAATCCTCAAGGAAACTAAATCTCTGGGCAATGTGGTGGCTGAATAGCAAATGCTTGGGAACAATTATGATGTGTGGAACTGATTCTGTAGTTTTTACTATTACACTGTAAGTAGCACTCCAATATTATCGCAGCATCCTAACTTGCCCTCTTAGTCTAAATAACATCTGTTAATTGAATATGATGATTTTGACTTTATTTTTTGTTGTTTATTATTCAGTGGGGAAAAGAATCTTAGTTATGCAACTTCTCAAATACAGAAATTTAACAACTTCTGATTTTATCTACCATTTTGTCTCATATGATCTGATATTTATATTATGAAATAGGTTACCAAGTTTCAATTTCCCTCTAATATATGTGTGTTTAGAGGGAGGGAAGAAGTATTAGTAATTGAATCCCTTTGCTTTTACATTCACATGCAAAAATTCTCTTTACTGGAGGTCTATTTTATTTCATCACAATAGTCATTTAATAGTAGTTTCTGTGTTTTTGATCACTATTTGCATAATTCTTCAATTATATGCTTTTGAGGATTTTATTGTGGTAAAATAACATAAAATTTACCATTTTAACTGCTTTCAAATATTCATTTCAGTGGTGTTCACACTGTTGTGCAGTCAGCACGGAATCCCTCTTCAGAATTTTTAACCATTTCAAACTGAAACTCTGTAAACATTGAAAAAAACACCCCATTCTTTCCCTTTAGGCCCAGGTGGCCACTTTGAGGATTATTTCTCAATGGATTTGAACAACAGATACTTCTTATAAGTAGAATACCCAATATTTATCCTTCAGTTAGTACATTAGTTAAATTATTAGTATAATGTCTTCAAAGTTCATGTATATTATAATAGAACTGTCTTCCTTTTAAAGCACATTAACACATAAATATGTATATATATATACACACACATATACGAGTATGTGCAAAACACACACACATACATGTATGTACACATTTTGTATGTATTTTGTTTATCCATTACTACACCAATGGACACTTGGATTTTCCCCGCTTTTTGCTATTGTCAATGTTATACATATTGCTATACAAATATCTGTTTGAGCTCTTGGTTTTATTCCTTTTAGGTGTATACATAGAAGTAGGATTGCTGGATTACTTGTAGTTTATGTTTAATTTATTGAGAATCTCCATACTGTCCTCCAGAAAAGCTATACTATTTTGCATTCTCTCCAGCAATGCATAGAATTCCAATTGCTATAAACCACTATAAACCACTGCCAATACTTGTCATTTTCTGTTTTAATATGTTGTTTAATAAATGCTTAACAGATAATTAGCATAGTACCTTTTCCCTAATAAGAAATCAACAAACATTTATTGAATTAAGGAAAACTATCGTATCTTCTCTACATTGTTGATAATTCTGTTGCTGTAGTGAGGTAATAGTTTAAAATTGGAAATTCATAATCTTTAGGCATCAGAATTTCCTATGGTGCTTTGTGGGAAGGTAGAGCCCAGGCCATGTTCCACCCCTATGAGATATGGAACTTTCCATGTGGAACTTTAGGAATCTGCACTGTTAACTTTCCAGGTAATGTTTGCGCAAGATAAGGTGAAAACATAATGCTACATTGTCTCCAAATAAAAAGTATAAAAGGGATGGGAATGTAACTCAGTACAAAGGCCCTGGATTCAATCCTCATACACCACCAAAAAGAAAAAAATAATACTAAGTGCCAGTATAGTGGCCTAGACTGTAAACCCTTTCATTTGGGACAGATTTTCTAATGCTTTGGCAACTCTCCATAGTAAGCTCTAACATTTCATTGTTCTTTATATCACTAACATTGAGGATGTATTTAAAACTTCATTAGAACAAGTTCTGAATGGTTGCTTTCCAACAGATATACCCTGCTTGTGAGTGTGGGGAAAGCTTGCCATATGACACAACATCAACTTTGTACTAAATAACAGGTGTTATCTAGTATGCAGCCTGCCAGGGAAAATCTACGAAACATTTAGCAAATATCTCCTTTTGTTAAATACAAATTATCCACATCCTGAAGGCAGTTTCCCGGTATGCTAGAAGATGTGTCCTTTTACCAAGGATTACTTTTTAGCCTATAGAATTTGGAAACAAAAGCTGGTCAGTCAGTCTCTAACTCGCAAACTTGTAAGCTGAGTACCCAGAACAAGCAGGGGTTATGATAGAGGGTGCACTTCTCTCTTCCATGACTTACTAAATAATGTAGCTCCCAGAGCTTGCTATGAGGGATTTGGTGTCTTGTAACTGCTATCTAGCGACGTATGTCCATCATGCTTGATGTTCATTTGTTAGATGAGATCAGTGAGTTAAAGAACTGTTAAATTTGTGTTTTCCCTTAATGGATACGTGACTGGTAGCTGAGACACAGGACAGAATCTTGACAGAAAAGGCCATGGCGGTAAGATAAGCTCATTGCAAATATACCACTTCATAACTTCTTTTAATAACTTTTCTTACTTAATAAGGTGCTTTAGTAAGTTCGCTTAATAAATGTGAATGAGGAGATAAAAGAAAGAAAAATAAACAAATGCCATATTTCTATCATTTTATTCATGTATGTGAACTATGCATGCATCTTATTAGTAGCAAATTAAGTAATGTACTGCTATGTACTTTTCAGCAGGGAAACTAATCAAAAATCTATTTTTGATGAGCTTAGAATAAGCAGAAAGTTAATAGAATTGGCAATGTTTAACATTAAAGGTTTAATTAGCTTTTTAAAAAAATATTGAAAATGCCATGTATTTGAAACTTTTAATACATTTTCTTTGTAGTCTTATCAGGTAGATGTTCAACAACTATCTGCCAAAATTAATTAAAAATTTCCTCCTCCAGGAAAGATCAGCCAATTCTTTTTTTAATAAATACTTTTATTTGTTGCCATTATAATTTTTGCTCTGCAAGAAACAACAGAGTGTTGTCTGAGAGTAGTTATCAGCCACAATAAAAATGCTGAATTTTTGAAATGGGAAATGAAGGCAAAACAGAAAACCAAATTGAATTGATGTTAATGTGATAGCCCTACTCCTTCATGATTTTACCCTTGTTGGAAGACATTTGCCCTATCCCTCTTTCCCTAATCCCAACTGTTCTCTTCAGTTGCAAGATCAAGTGTTTCCTTGATCGAAAGCTGGCTTAGTGACAAAACAAATTTGGCAGGTCTCAGAAAACTTTTGTTTTGTAGTTTGAAACTGCAGCTTGCTGATGCCGATAAGTCTGACAGTCTTATGTTCTGTCATCTTGTTGAGTTCATTAGCTACTATTTGGAAGCAGGTTAGAATTTTATTGCAAAGACATATACAGACATATAGCTATATTTACTAATGCCATATACACTTACAGACATATAGCTATACTTACTAACATCAAGATGCCCACTAGAAAAAATCTATCCAATAATATCTTTTGGTTATAAAATGATATTTTTATTTGCAAATTGGCTGAGCTTTCATTTTAATAAAAAAGTTGTTGGTTCCAGTTGGTATAAAATTACTAAATTAGATACCTAAAAACATAATTAAAGTCCTGTTTTAAGGGCCCCTGGAGAAGTACCCTGATCTCTGAAATATAATGATGGTAGGATGATGAGTGTAGGGAGAAGGAAGAGCAGATAAAAACCTGTAGAAACAATGTGAATGAAAAGAGGCATTTGTTGTTCTTTCATGAAAAAAATGAAATAGACATGCTTGAAATTTCTCTACAAATCACCACTGATGAGCAATCCAGACCCTCTGCAAAGTGCTAGGCTTTCAGAACTTGGAAGTCAACACTAAATTATTGCAGAGTCTAACAGAGTTAAACATTCTCCTGCATCTGGGGACGCTTCCAGTGATTTTCAGCAAAAAGCCATCCATCTGTACCCCCATGGCAAATATGTTGAGGAATCATCTCCAGTACATAAAGCTGAATTTTGTATTCTTTTCCAGTGTAACCTTTGACTGGTTGCTTGACATAGAGTACCACACTCTTAGAAGAGTGCAAATGGCATCACTCCCAGTCAGGATCAGGTATCGTTCTACAGAACAGTATAAATAAATGTATTTATTATCATCAGAGGCAAAAGGGAGGCATTGCATGCTGATTTTCAATAGGGCCTAATAGTGCTGTAATTTAAAACAGAGCTGACTGCAGTAAACTGACTCTTGGGTTTAAATTACCCTCAGTGGTCATTCTCTGCTTAGTGAAAAGTGAGAATATTGGAATTTGATGCTATAAATATTAGAGTGATTGGTGGAAAATTTAAAAACATACCAGAAAAATCCATTAATTGTTTTCAAGATCTTTTCCCTTCATGGAAGGAAATAGACAGTTTAAGCCAATGAGTGGTACTACAGACACTATTTATATTTTTAATACACTAAAACAACCGTTTTCCTTTTTAAAAATTCTCCATTTCTTGAATATGTGCATATGTTTAGAAACCATAGACTATTTCCCTTCTGTATTGCTTTGCCTAACATTATGCCAATTTATTTTAATATTCCTGTGTTGTCTTTATATATACCATTTCAAATAGCTATCTAATCTCATTGTATTGCTAGACCATACTTTATTAAAAACACTGCTCTCATTCTTTAGGATTTTCTTGTACTTTTAATGACTATTAAAATCTGCAAGGCTCATTTGCATGTAAATAACATTCTTCTTTTTTTATTAAACCATTACTTTTGGATTAATCCTTTATAGAAATATGTATTAAAGGTGGCCAGGGTTTTTATTCATTCCCCTTGTCATTTATTAAAATGTTTAAAATTTCACTCATTATCATTCTGTAAATATCATATATTTCTTAGATTTGGAAATGTGTTTCAATTTGATAACTAGCTATGCTTTCAATTTGAAACACACTAAGTAGAAAGGATACCAAAGCATGTCTTCAAATACAGGAAATGAGCATTATTACTTAAAAGAAGTCTTATTAAATCAACTGTAGGAGAGTATTTACAAAACTTGTTTAAAATTTGACTCTAGAGAATTGCAGATGTCTGAGACAGCACTCAATACTTCTTTTATTCCCTCAGATTTACTCTAAGATTTTTTTTTTCAGAGCAGAATTCTGTCCTTGGGCAGACAAAAATTGGTGGGGTTATTTTGAGGTTGTTTAGTTTTATTTTGTTTTGTTGTTTCATGCAGTGGACCAAGATCAAAATTAGAATCATGTAAGTGGGAAGCAAGTCTTACAATTATAGAGAACACAAGACATACAAAAGGTTTTGCAAAAATCTATTCTTTAATACACTGACAACTCCGTCTTTGAGTATCCTAGTCTTGCTTTAAAATTCTCCCTCTGCAGGCCTGATATGCTTTCATATAAAGAAGCAGATCAGCTGGCAGCAACATGAAATACTGTCTTTGGAATCCTAATGTGAATGTCGCCTCATATGTGGTTCCAAAATCTTGGCAGATTTTTCACTCTGGAAGTATTTAAGCCATTATTCACTAGCATTTCGCCAATTATGAAATTCATACCACCTTCCTTAAAATCATCTCAGTTACTTATTAAAAATATGTTTAATTGAGTCACCATAAAAACCCACTAAACTGCAGTTAATTTCAGAAGAACTATAAGTCCATGCATTTAGTGTATTATGGGATGAAAAAATGATTTATGTATATCACTGTCCAATTCTCTGCACTGAGTTGTTAATTGTATATAAATATTGAACTCCATCTCTACACTGGTCACTGTTTTAGTGGTCAAGGATTAATTGCTGAAATACAAACATGTACCTGACCCTTTAGTAAGCAGATTAATCAAATAGGTACACAAACAAATGTGAAACTGATTTTGATAATAAAAGAGAGGCCATATAATTAGGGGAATTAAATATTGAGCTATAACTTCTCAATAAATCAAGTAGTCATGCTTTAAACCGAGAACAGAAGCATATTTAACATATTCTAGGAGAATAAGAGAGGGAAGCATTTTTAGGCAGGAAGAATATCATTTTCAAAGCATTTATGTTAAAAAATATTGAGGAAATACAATGCAATAAAAGAATGACAGACAAATTAAATGCTGAAAGAGAATGGTGAGGGTAATTATGACTAAAAATCTTTGAAATTACCAAAAATCTCCCAACAGGGATAATTCAGGAGCATAATAACCCCATGAATTAGGCATACAGTAAACGTTGTGTGTTCTTTTCTCTGTTAAGAGAAAAAGGAAAAGGAAACACAGAATTTGTTGACTTACATCCAAAATATTTTATGTGTGACAGTCCAAAACAGCATGTATCTCTTAGGTTGAAAGACAAATAGTGACTGTATTGTCCCCTGATTTTTTTTTTCAACACATAAAGTAACCTGTAGCATCCACAGAAGTTTTGAGTTTTATCCTGTCTCAATCTACCTTGGTATATCCTCAGGCTAAATCACTTCACGTACTGACTCTAAGTGAAGAGATCAAAGACCAAAATTCATGAACTCAAATTATTCTCAAACTTTTCCCACTTATCTGGCTACATAAAATGATAAGAAGGTCCCATAATAGGCAGCCATAACCTCTTCCTATATGAACAGAAAGGAATTCCTTGTGAATCTGTACTTGACTCCCTGAGCATAGAGAAGAAAACCCTGTAAACAATTGGAAACTTTTGCATCAAGCTCACAGGCTCTCATCCAGATGGCCCTTTAGAACTCTATTTTAGGTCTTTAAAAAAATTATTCACCTTTCAGAACATTATTTTAAACTATGCAGCAATTTTCCTCCATTCACACATACCTAAAACCTCACACCATGCAATTTTCAAAATGCTGGGGAAGTCTTCTGATTTTATGTGTCACTCCTATCTCATGATGTGCTCCTTAACAGATACTAAAATACTACACAGAACTCCCATGTGCTACTCCTTGATAGTCAAACTGACCACCCTCTATATTCATGATTCTTAGCAATCACTAATCAGTTCTGCAAATTTGTGACTTCATCATCACAAGAATGTTGCACACATAGAATTATTCAGCATGTGACATTTTGAGGTAGGCTTTTTAAAAAACTATCTTACTTTTACATTGTATGAAAATGTTTTTTATACTTCACTTATTCTTTTTTAAAATTTTTTATTTAGAGAAAAAAATGAAACAGAAAGAGGATAGAAATAATACAAAATTTCAAAAAATAAAAACAAAAACCAGTAAGAAATCACTAGTTGACAATTACATATTTTCCTCTTAGAAGTAGTTGTTCAAGTTACAAAAGTAAAGCATACAAAGTAGACATTTAAACAGTAAGACTGCAATCAGCTCTGTTCATCTATCCAACAAAAAATTTAGTATTATGGTCATCAACCCTACACACTCAAACATACATGCAGTTATATACTTTAAAATATTTTCCTTTCCTCTCTCATTTTTTACAATAACTATAATCAATTCTCGTAAACTGTTTAGAAGTTCTACACATGTATAAATCTCTACATGTATACCTAGCCTTTCTGTGTTAGAGAGAAAAACAAAACAAGTCAACAATACAAATTCCCAGAGAAACACAAAATGAGGACATATAAAACCACAATACTAGGTAATCTACTGTTGTCATCATGATGTCTCCTGTTATTTTCAATAAAATTGTCTATATCATCAGGCATAGTATAATTAAACTTAGAGGTACATAGCACTATTAATAAAAACTGAACATTGAAGACATTATAGGACTTCAAAGGCAGTTAATAATCAAACCAGAAATGGGTATCTTATTGAATCCTGCCATTCCCAGAGTAGTTGCCCCTACTCCCAGACTTGACACCCTCAAGCATACCAGATTCAAATAAAATCAGTGAAGACAGAGCAGCAATATAGCCAATCTTCTCTGCCTCATCTCTGCTATGGTATTTTTCTGTCATTGTTGTTTATTTTTCTCCTTCATTCCACTGTCTGCTCCTTTCATTGAGTCCTTTCTGCCATTGTTCCTGGCTGGAATCCTGGCAATTTTCTTCTCTCTCTAGAAGGTCCTTCAGTTTTCTTTGTAGGGTTGGATTGGTGGTCACAAACTCCCCCAGTTCCTCTAAGACATGGAAATATCTTGTCTCTCCATTAATTTTGAGAGACAGTTTTTCAGGGTACAACAATCTTGGTTAGGGTTATTTTCTTTCAGGGCTTGGAATATTTCGCTCCAAGCTCTTCTTGATTTGATAGTTTGCATTGAGAAGTCTGCTGTGATTTTGATGAGTTTTCCTTTATAAATAATCTGTTTCTTTTCTCTGACCACTTTAATATTCTGTTCTTGTGATGGATTTCTGGGATCCTGACTATTATGTGTCTGGGTGTAGATCTGTTTTGGCTGTAGCTGGCTGGAGTTCAGTATGCCTCATATATCTGAACATCACTTCCTATGCTTGGGAAGTTTTCCTTAATTATTTATGTGAATAGCCTTTTTATTTCATTTGTATTTGCTTCTTCATTCACATTTTTTATTCTTAAGTTATAAATCCTCTTATCATCTTCTAGCCTTTTTATCATTACTTCCTGGTTCCTTGTTATTTTTATGAGATCCTTCTTTAGGGATCATACATTGAAACCTCTCTTCAAGCTTTAAAAGTCTGTCTTTAGTTTCTTTTAAGAAGTTTTGCCAGCTTTCAATGGAGTTTTTAATTTCCTGATACTCTCTTTGGATCTGTTTCATGTATTCTAGATTTTGTTTATATTCTTCATCAAAGGCTTCTCTCCTTTCTCTGGGTTCCTCCATTCTTCCATTTGTGTCTTCTTGAGAAGTACCCAGTGTTTCTTTTATTAATCTTCTTATATCTTGCTTCACCTGAGGTACAATTTCAGATTTAAATTTGTCAATGAGGTCACAGAAGTATTTCTTTATTTCCGATGAGGCCGTGTCTGATACTGCATGTCTGCTGCCCTCAATCTCCTCTGTACTGACCCCTCCTGGGCTTATTTTCCCTGGGTTGGTGGTTGAAGGCCTTTTGCTGTTTCTCTGTCTTGTCATGCTTTTGGTTTCCCTCACACAGGTGAAAGGTAGAGGTGTCTGGACCTTTAGGTACTGCCTTAAGTCCCTCTGCAGCTTACTGGCTAGGGCAGTGCTACCCTCTCCTGTCTGCTGTTGGTCTGTGAGGTGCACACAGGGGCAGCGGTGTGGGCCGGCCCCTCCCCTCTCAACCAGTGAGTGACTTATGCATGTTAGACTGTGCCCTGCAAATGTCATAGGTTCAGGACAGCTTTGTTCCTGGCTATTGGGTCTTGATCAGAGGAATGGCCAGCCCAAGCAGATCCCACCAATCCACTTTGGGTCAAGTGCCGACTGAAGCTACCTCAGCCATTGTTTCAAGCCTGACTTGCCCAAATCCAATGTCATCTTGCTGGTGATCTCGCTTTGGGGAATCAAGTTCCCAGCACTCACCAAAGTCTGTGCAGCTCCACTGGCCATTTTGCTGGACTCCAACACATGCCCAGCACAGCTACTGGAACATGCCCAGCTCCAGTCCTCTGTCCATGCGGCTGCTGCTTCTTCTTCTTTCTTCTTCTTCTTCTTCTTCTTCTTCTTCTTCTTCTTCTTCTTCTTCTTCTTCTCCTTCCTTTTTAATTTATTTTTTTTCTTTTTCCTCAGTTTCTTCCTGGGTCACGAGAATTCCTCTCCTTTCATCCTCTCCATGGTGTCAGATTCCAGCATTTGAGTTGTTTTTCTCAGAGAGGCTCTCTATCATGCTACATCTCAATTGGCCATCTTTGATCTCCTCTACTTCACTTATTCTTAAAATAATAAGTTTGCTATGCACAGAATTTGGAAATAGCAGTTATTTCTTTTAGCACTTGAAAAATATCATGTTGCTTTTCTTTCGGCCTCCATGATTTTTGGTGAAAATTTTATCATGCTACTTATTTTTCCTTTGTAGGCAAAGAATCCTTTCTTATTGATTTCAAGAATTTTTAAACAAATATTTTTCCTGAAATTTAATATTATATGTTTTAGAGGTTAGCTTGGATTCTTTGAATCTATATCTGTATATCTTTTACCAAATTTAGGAAAATTTTAGCCATATATATTTTTTAATTCTTTCTCAACCATGCCATCTTTTCCTCCTCCTAGAACTCCAATGAAGTGAAAATTAGATCTTTTTAAAAACAAGTTTGTTGGGGCCAGGGATTAGGTCAGTGGCATAAGCACCTTCCTAGAAAATGCAAGGTTGTGAAGTTACATATTTTTAAAAATATGTTTATTAAAAGATATGTTTCATGTCATTGAAATACCAAAGAATTAAAAATACATGGCTAAAATTCCAATGACATGAAAATTAGATCTTTTTTAAAAGCATTTATTGGGGCCAGGGATTTAGTTCCATGGCATAAGCATCTGCCTAGCAAGTGTGAGGTCATGAGTTCAATCCCCAGAACCAAAAAATAAAATAAAATAAAATATGCATTATATTAGTATATTATTGTGATATATAATGGCTACTTTTGCTACAGGTATTTGATACACATATATGACACATCTTAATGTTTTTGTTCCTGTCCTTTCTTCTTTCCTCCCTCTTTTGATTCCCTTACCATATGCAGTATATCTGTTCCTCTGTTTCTTTTCATCTGTCTTTTACCTTGCTTTCACTATACTTTGGATTCCTGATATGAAGGAAACCATGTGGCATTTAAACTTGTGTGTCTAATTCATCTCACTTGACATTATGTTTTTAAGGTGCAACCATTTTCCTTCCAATGGCTCAATTCTAATATTCTTTTAAGGAAAGTAGCATTGCATTGTGTATAAATATCACATTTTCTTTATATATTTGTCTGTTAATGTATTTATAGGCTGCTTCCAAGATTTAGCTATTATGCATTATGCTGTTAAGACATTGTTAGGCATGCATCACTGTAACATGATGTCTTTAACTCTTTCAGGAAGACACCTGTATGAGAGGGGGACTCAGTATGGGAGTCACTGGGTTGAAAGGAATTTCTGTTTTTAATTTTTTGAGAAAACTCCATACTGATTTCCATAGTGGTTTTACCAGTTTACATTTCCACCAATAACATAGATGTTTTCCACTTTCACTACAGCCTTGCAAATATGTGTTATTATTTGATTTCCTTTTGATTGTCATTTTTTCTAGAATAAGATGAAATCTTAGAATTGTTTTAATTTGTGTTTCTCTAATAGTAAGTAAGGTTGAACTTTTTTTCATTTACATATGAGCCATTTGTATTTCTTCTTCTGAGCAGTTTTGATTCATTTCAAAGGCCCATTTTTCTATGGGGTCTTTCATTTTGATTTCTGTGTATGTGGTCAAGATCTTAGTCCTCTGTCCAAGTTGTAGTTGGCAAAATATTTTCCCCATTGTTTGCGTCATCTCTTCACTCTATTAGCTGTTTCCTTTGCTGTGAGAAAGATTTTTAATTTCATATTTTCCTATTTGTTGGCTTTTGATGTTCTATTTTGTACAATTTAAGATGTTTGGAAAGTCCTTGTCTACACCCAGGACTTCAAGAGTTTTACTCATTTTATTTTTTCAGCATATTTTTTTTGTTTTGATATTTAGATATTTGACCCATTTTGATTTTAGTTTAGTATGTTATAAGATATACAGGTCTAGATTAAACCTTGTGCATGTGGATAGCCAGTTTTCCTAGCACAAATTATTGAAGCAGTCATATTTATATTTCCTTTAGCATGTCTTTAGCCCTTATCAAAGATCTGGGATTGTTTCTGCATTCTCCATTCTGTTCCACTGTTTCACATATTAGTTTTTGTGCCGTTACCATACTGTTTTTCATGTTGTGGCTTTGTAATGTAATCTTGTAATACAACTACAGGATTGATTCCTGCTCTGCCTTGTTATTTGGGATTGCTTTTGATATTCTGGGTCTCTTCTGGTTTCACATAAATTTTATAATTTCTTTTTTAGTTCTGTAAGGAATGCTGTTGATATTTTGGTTGGAATTGGATTAAATTGTATATCAGTTTTGGAAGCATTGCCACTCTGACAATACTTGTTTTTTCTATCTGTGAATATGGTTTATCTTTCCATTTTCTGATATAATCTTCTGTTTTCTTTTATAGAATTCAATAGTTTTAATTGTATTTGTCTTGATCTTGCTTGGCTAGGCTAATTCTTGAGTGCTCAAATTTTCTTGATGGTATTAAAAATGGTAGTTTTCCTACTGTCTTTCTTAAGAAGTTCAGTATTCCTGAAAAGTTTCAATACTGACTTTCATGTGTTGATTTTGTATCCTGCTACATTTCTGAAATTGGTTATTAATTCTACAAGTCTTTTGGTTAAGGATTTTTTTCTTTGTAAAGGATTATGTTATCTGCAAAGAATGATAATTTGATTAATTCTTGTCCTGTACATACCTCTTTTGTTTCTTTCTCTTGCCTGATTGCCCTTGTTAATATTTCAAGTATTATATTGAACAGTGATAGTAGACATCTTTATCTTGTTCCTGATTTTAATGAAAAGCTTTCAGGTTCTCTCAACTTATTATGATGTTGGCCCCGTTTTTCATCAATAGCTTTTACCAGAATGGGATGTTTCTACATCTATAGTCCCATTTGTCCCTTGAGGGTCAGTTCTTGTCTTTTATCCTCTGTGTCAGTCAGGCTGAGTATTTTAAGGGAAGGTCATTTGTGATCCTTTTCTTTAGTCTCTTTTTTTTCCATTCCACAAAAACCACCTAATAACTTTTTAAACTTTTAGTCATCTTAAAATTTTCAGTTGCCTCTGCCCTATATCTTCCTTTTTGTATCATTACTTTAAGTTTTGTTTGCTCATTCTTTCCATTCAAAACTTTTTTTAAGCATGTTCACAGTTCTTCATTTAAGTAATTTTACGTTGACTACTTTAAAACTTTTGCTATATTCGTTCAATGCCTGCTTCATCCCAATGTTGCTCACTTGTATTTTCTTTCATATTTAGATATCACTCTCACTTGGTAAGAGTGGGTTTCAATTTGTGCTGGATATCTTTCATTTGTATTATGAGATTCTGGATCTTACTCAAATCTGTTTCAGAAAATGAAGAGTGCAATGCCCATTATTGTCAAATAGATCTGGAAGTCCTATTTTACTAGTCATTGAAAGATACAGAACTTGTTTTCTAAGTAGGGGACTTTTCAAAAGCTTGACAAATATATTTATCTTTATGGGATGTCATACGTTTCAATATATGTGTATCTTATGTCATGTTCAAATTCAGTTAGGCACATCTATCTCTTTAAACACTTAACACTACTTTGTAATAAAAATGGTGAGGTTCCTTTCTTCTAGCTTTTAAAAAGAATATACAGTATATTATCATTATTTGTACTTACACAGCTATGTAATAAAACACAGAAAGACAAGATTTCATTCTAATGGAAAATCAGTAAACAAAATGGTGTTTACAAGAGGCTGAGAAGAGTAGAAGAAGTTGGGGGGACAAGGAAGACCGGTCAATGAGCCCTGAATCATACTGGAGATGTATATGCATTATCTAATATATTTCTTAAAATAAAGTCATTTAAGTATGTATATATTTTACCAGGGAAATTTTCTTAAATTGCAAAGTTAGTAAATGTCAAGTTTCAATTGGCCTTCTGGATATAAGTATAGAGCAGTTCCACAGTTTCATAAATGATTAGTACATCATTAAATCAATTTTAAATAAATGAGATGATAGTAAAAAGAAATATCAGCAGGCATTTAAAATAGTAAGAGAAACATTAATGAAACAATCTTTTGCACATACATTTATTAATCTGTTATGTATACTAAGTTCCAGGGGTTGGTGTATTTTTCACAATATGGCTGACAGAGAAATCAAAAGTTATTACATTAAGTGGTCTTTTGACTATTTCTAAGACTTCCGCCAAATGATATTGTATACCACACCCATAGTGCTGAAAATGCATGATCCTTTAAGAATAAAATTTATTTTTAAAGCCCAACATTTTCAATGAAGACTCTCTTGATCAGAAGAGAAAGAATATATATGGAGGATAAAAATTCATGCTAAAACACGTAACCCTTGGTGCCCATGATATGTGTGTGTGTGTGTATATATGTGTTTCTTGTAAAAATTTACCTTTATAAAACAAGGTGAGATTCCAATCAGTTTCATAATAAAATGAGAATTTAACACTTAAAGTCTAAAGAAGACCTTAAATTCTAGGGGTTAAGAAGCAGACATTTTAGTAACACAGATATATTTCAGATCTGAGATTTATCACTAAGAATCCTAGGCAGACTATTCTAACACAAAACATCATACTTGTGACTTCTGGGAAGATGGCAGAATAGTAAGCAGCAGAGAAAACATCCTCTCTGAGAGAACCAGTCCAGATGCTGGAACAGAGCACCATGTGGAAGACAAGAAGGAAGGAAGAACCTAAAGTGAGAATTGAAGCCCATAGAAAGAGAAAAAAAAAAAAAAACTTAAAGAAGATGGTAGCTGGCAGTGCCTTCACCCAGAGCCAGACTTGCTGTGTGAGAGGAGCTGCTGGAACCTGGGGCTGCACAGTCATGGTGACAGTCGTGACTGGCACCTACAAAGTGATGCGGTGCTAGAGTACAAAGTGCTGGTGCTGGTGTTGAGTACAGAGTTCAGTTCTCCCGCAGAGAAGAGTGATTGGCTGGAAGCCATTTTGGAGTCGGGCAGGATAAGCCTTGAACCAGAACTGCAGCCAGCTCCCTTCAGCAGCTTGTAGCGGGAGCAGACCAGTGGAAATTGCTTGGGTTGAGCCCATACTGAGTGTATACCAACAACCATTGCCACCGAGCTTCCCCACCTGTAACCAGCTGGGCTTGGAGGTAGCAGCCAGCCCAGCCCTCGCATGTACTCTAACAGTGGTGGGGGCTCCCTGCCATTAACCAGTTCTGTAGGGAGGCAACAGCCAACCCACCCCCTTGGCACTCTGGAAACCATTATGGCAGATCCCCACAGGTAACCAGCTAGGAGGCAGCAGCCCAGCCTTGCCCCTACATGCACTGCAACAGCCACCCGTGAGCCAAAGCAGGCTGGGAAAAGCAGCAGACAGTCCTATACAGTGCATCCAATGGTCTTCATCAGATACTGGTAGCTCGCACTAACTGGAAGAATCAAACAGTTTCACTCGCAAGAAATTAGTGCCTATAAAGGAAGTGCCTGGGACTCCACTACCCACTTGTCCAGAAGAACTCAGGAATATGTCAAGATGAAGGAGCAAAAAGCAGTCTCTGACCTCCAACCCAAGCAGATCTGATCAAGGAGATGTAAACCCAGAAGAGATGGAGAGCTGCACACCTGTGGTTTCTGAAGTAATGGCAACTGAAGTAAAGAAACAACTTCATGAGGCTATGAAAGATATTAGAACAGAAATACTATTTCAGGTAAAAGAAGACATGGACAACATAACAAAGAATTACTAAGCACCTCTAAAGAAGACATAGATGGAAGAATAGAAGAGCATAGGAAAATGAAGGGAACCTTGAATGAATATAAAAAAGACTTAGAATACATGAAACAGACTCAAAGAGATTTCCAGCAAATTAAAAACTCCATTGAAAGCTGGCAAAACTGCCTGAAGGAAACTACAGATAGACTTTTAAACCTTAAAGACAGAGTTGCAGCTTGTAATCAGGAAAGGAAAGATCTAAAAATAACAAGGAATCAGGAAGTAACAATTCAATAGCTGCAAGGCAACCAAAAAAACCATGACTTAAGAATAATAAATGGGAGTGAAAAGGCAGGGGTCAACACAAAGGACATAAAAGGTCTATTTGCAGAAATAATTTCAGAAAACTTCCCAAGCATAGGAAAAGGAAATGGTATCAGATAATTAAGTCATATAGAACTCCAGCTAGCCATAACGAAAATAAATCTACAACCAGACATATAATAATCAGCATCCCAGAAACTCAACACAAGAACAGAATATTAAAAGCTGTTAGAGAAAAGAAACAGATCACCTATAAAGGAAAACCCATCAGAATCAGTACAGATTTCTCAACAAAAACCATCAAATCAAGGAGAGCTTGGAGTGAAGTATTTCAAATCCTGAAATAAAACAACTTCCAACCCAGATTGATGTACCCTGCAAAACTGCCTTTCAAAATTAATGGAGAAACAAGATACTTCCATGACAAAAAACAACTGAAGGAATTCATGACCACCAAACGAACCCTACAAAAAATACTGAAGGACATTCTAGAGAGATTTTTTTAAAAAGACCATGGTTCCAGGAACAGCAGCAGAAGAATGGGGCAGACAATGGAAGGAGGGGAAAAGTAGGCAACCAATGCCAGGAAAATAGCATGGCAGAGATGAGGCAGCGCATGTTGGCCATCATCACTAATACAGATGGCTTGAATTCACCAATAAAATGAAACACAGGCAGAGTGGATCAGGAGACAGGATCCATCAATACGCTTTATACAAGAAACGTATTTAACCCAAAAGGGGGGTTCATAGACTGAAAGTCAGAGAGAGAACAATGCTCTATGTAATAGGGAACCAGAAAGAAGTGGGGGTAGCTTGCCCATCAGCTGCATAGTGGATAAGAAAGTCATGGCACTTTTATATAATGGAAAGCTACTCAGCTATAAAGAAAGATAACCTTGAGGCTCTTGTAGGTACATGGATACAACTTGAGATCATGCTCATGGGTGAAAAAGTTCGCAGTCACATGGGTAAAGAGGGTGCTGTCCTCCTACTATAAAAACTAAAGGAGTTAGTGGGATCCTTAATGCACATTACACCCTATGAAAGTGAAAGAGAGGAAGTGTGTAAAAAGGGAGGGCAGTGGCCATTGATATATTATTGTGATTTAAAACCCATATTGTTTTCATTGTTCTGTAGAATTTGGTTTTATCTTGTTTCAGTTTGTCTAACTTTCTTATATTTGATGGCATGGACAGCCATTTCAAAGATAACAAAATATATTCTAGTAGCCATTTTAATTTCCTATTAGCTTGCATTGCAACCTTGTATTGCTTTCATTGTTTCGTTTTGACCAATTTTATTCTATTTGGCTTTGTTTGATTGTATCATGTCTGATAGTAGAGACAACTGCTTTGAAGATAACACGATGCATTACGGTACCCATTGTGGTTTCACTATTATCTTGTTTTGAAATCCTGTACTGTTTCCATTGCTTTGTTTTTATTGGTTTGATGTGTACTCTTTTATTTGATTTTATTATGCCTGATGGTATGAGCAATTCTTTTGAAGATAACAAAAGGCATTATGGTAGCCATTATAGATTCCCTTGTATTTTGTTTTAAAGTCATGTTCCATGTTCATTGTTTTGTTTTGATTGATTCAATTCTGTTTTATTTAATTTGGTTTTATTCTCTTCAAAAAAAGAGAAAGAGAATATCATACTTGCAAAATAATAATAATAGTAGAACCTAACATGTGTGCTGGGAATACAATGATGCATATCTCTATCTCTATCTCTATGTCTCCATGTCTCAATCTCTATCTGTCTGTCTATCCATCTATCTATCATCTGTCTATCTATCCATCTATCTAAAACTGTCTTTCAAAATTAATGGAGAAACAATTGTTTCTTGGTTAATTGATGATTAACCAATTGTTTGCCTTTCAGGAAAATCTCAGCAACTTTTAACTATTAGGCTATTAATTGTGAAGTAGGATTTTTCAGAAACAAACACTTTTGTAGAAATATTAAATTTTCTATAGGCAAAAAATGACCTCTTTTGCTTCGCAGCCTTTTTCATAAATTGTCCTTTCCCACAATACATTAAGCAAGGAATTAGCAAGGATAATTTCACATAGAAGGAAAAGAAAGAACATATTTTCCCATTATTTGTCTCTTTATGGTCAAATGGTCATGTAGCCAGTTGTATGTAAACCAGTTCTCTCTATAATCTAATTCAAGCTTAACTGACATAACATTGTGGAGTCAAAAGCCAAAAAATTATATATGATTATAATTATATCATAATACCTAAGTAATTTCCTGATGTTCCCATACAGGGTGTTTTGAAAACAACTCAGACACCTGAGCATATCTTTGACAAAAGTGCCCTTGGTTTTACAGGACCGGCAGGAACCATTCCTGTTTCCTATACAGAAAGGATCCCTCAACCTTCTGAGGCAGAAATGGGAATCCAGTGATCACCAAAGAAGCGAATGGTGTCTGGGAGGCAGTCACTGCAGGCTTGTTCAGCCTGTGGAAAGCAAACTGCTTGAGCCTGAAGGAGAGGCACACTCAGAGCCTGAGGTTCTGGACTCTCAAAATCTGCCCTGCAGAAAAGTGCTGATGTTAAGTGTAGAGCCTGAACATAAAGATCCTGAGGACAAGAATGACCATTCCAGAGCATGCAACCAGCCTGAAGTGATAAAGGAAGATTCCCTGACTGGTCGCCGCAGGATTGAACGAGTTTCTATTGCCCTTGATGAGCTGAGAAGTGTGTTTGAGGCCCCTAAATTTGGATACAGAGCAGCTGCACCAGCTGAGTATGGCCGAAAGGTAACAAGTCGTCGACTGAGAGTCTAAGTTCATAGTTGGCAAGTTAGCTGATTGGCTAGCGCACCATTTGATTCTAAATATGTAATGATTTTTTTCCCCTCACTTGTATTATAGACACATGTCTGGGTGCAGTCATGTAATCCAGTGTAAATTTTAGCACCTTTCACTATTTTTTTCTTTTTTTAAATTTTAAGGAGAAATAAAAGGCAGACAAACAATGAAAATGAGTTACAAAACAGGTAAGTGGGATAGTTACACTAGTTGATGTACTGTGTATTATTGTCTTTGTGGTAGTTACCCAGGGCATAGGATATAGGCGTGATATCATGTCTGAACAATATTAGCATAAAACATTCTTTTTAAGGAACAGAGAGAAGCTACCTATATAGCTATCTTAACTATCTTGTATAAATATATATTGTTTTTCTTTTCCCATTTTTTTCCTTTCTCCTTTCTTTCAACAGTTTCTTCTCAATTCACAATATATATTGTACATTTCAGTTCCTATTTACTTGTCCAGTTTCTTAACATGGTGAAAAAATACAAATTTTACACATATGAGTCTGATTTATTTCATTTATGAGTAGGATCTCTAGTTGCATACATATACTTATAAAAGTCTCCAGTTTATCCTTCTTTATGGCTGAGTATTACTCCATTGTATGTAAAAAAAAATCTTTTTTTATCCATTCTTTGGTTGATGGGCACCTGAGTTGTTTCCAAGATTTACCTATTAAAAATTGTGCATTTATAAACATGGGTTGCACCTATATCACTGTGGTATCATGTTTTTAATTCTTCTGGGAAAATACTCAGAAAAGAAATAGCTAAGTCAAATGGGACCTCTAATCTTAATTTTTCTGAGAAATCTCCACACTGATTTCCACAATTGTTATATACTCCCAGTGACAATGAACAAGAGTTTCTTATTCCCCAGGGTCCCTCCAGCATTTGTTATTGGCTCATTTCCTGATAATAGTCATTCTTTCTTGGATAAGATGGAGTATCAGTGTTTTTTAATTTACATTTCTCAATTGACCAGTAATGTTGAACATGTTTTCATATATTTATTTACTATTTGTATTTCTTCAACTGAGAACTGCGTATTTCTCTCAATTTTTGGATTGGGTCTTTGAATTTGAGCATCATGTCATCTGCAAATAATAATTTAAAACCTTTCTTTCCTATCCTTATTCTTTTTCTCTGTCTTGTCTGATTGCTCTGGCTAATATTTTCAGAATTATGTTGACTAGAAGTGGGTGATAGTGAACATCCTTTTCTCATTCCTGATTTTAGAGCAAAAGCTTTCAGCTTTTGTCCTTTTAGTGTCAGCCATTGGTTTGTCATAGATGGCTTCTATCAGATTGAGGTAGGGGCCATCTGTTCTAGTTTTTTCTAGGGTTTTTAGCATGAATGACTTTTGGACTTTATCATAAGGTTTTTCTGCAATATATGAGATGATCATGTGATTTTTGTCTTTGGCTCTGTTGCTACGATTATTGTATTTATTGATTTGCATATATTGAATCAGTCCTGCATCCCCAGAATAAAGGTTACTTGATCTGATGTATAATCTTCTTGGTAATTTGTTGCATTTACTTGTCAGTATCTTAACAAGGATTTTTGTGTCTATGTTCACTAGAGAGATTGGCCCATAGTTTTCTTTCTTGGCTTGGCTCTTCTCTGGCTTTGGAATCAGGATCATACTTGCTTCCAGGAATGACGTTGGGAGTACTGCTTCCCTCTCAGTTTCTTTAAAGAGTTTCAGCATTCGTGGCATTGATTTTCTCTAAATTTCTTGTAGAATACAACAGTGAATTTATCAGGGTCTGTGCTTTTCTTGTTGGTAAATTTTTTAATTACATTTCCAATTTCATTGGCTGATATTGATATATTTAGAAATTTTATGTCTTCTTGATTTAGTTGTATTAATTAAAGTATATCTAGTAATCTATCCATTTCTTCTGTGTTTTCCATCTTATTAGGTTATAGATTCTCATCGTAGGTTTTGTGGATCTGGGTTTCTGTGGGATCAGTTGTGATAGCACCCCTTTTTATTTCTAATTGCTTGAATTTGTTTTTCCCTTTCCTCTTTTTGATGAGGTTGGCTAATATTTTATCAATTTTATCTATTCTTTCAAGGAACTAACTTTTCAATTCATTCTTTGTATTATTCTTTTACTCTGTATTACATTAATTTCTGTTCTTGTCTTTATATTTTCCTCCCTTGTATGAGCTTTAGGTTTGATTAATGCTTTTACTAGAAGTTTGAAGTTCAACATTAGATTTTTTGTTTGAACTCATTCTGTTTTCTTGATGTGAGCATTCATCACTATAAATTTCCCTCACAGGACTGCTTTCATGGCATCCCATAACTTTTGGTATATTGTATCAATAAAATCATTTAATTGTATAAATGGTTAATTTCACCTTTTAATTTCCTGTGCCCCACTGGTAGAAGGGTATTGTTCAATTCCCATGTGTTAGTGTAGTTTCTGTGATTTCCTTTGTAGTTGATTTCCAGTTTCATTGCACTGTGGTCAGATAATACATGAGATGATTTTGATTCCTCTACATTTACTTAAATATTTCTCATCAGCTAATATAAGATCTATTTTGGGGAACGTCCCATGTGCAGATGAGAATAATGTGTTCTGATGTTTTGGGGTGTAACAATCTGTAAATATCTACCAAGTCCATTTGTTCACAGGCTTGGTTTAATTCTAGTATGTCTTTGCTGATTTATTTTGTTCATCTAGTTGATCTATATGTGAGAATAGGGTATTAGGATCCTTCACCATAGCTGTGTTAGTGTTTATTTGGTTTTTCATGTCAGTTAGTATTTGTTTTATGTAGTTAGGTAAGCCCGCATTTGGTGCATAAAAATGTGTGATTGTTGTCTCTTAGAGTTTCCCCTTAATGAAAATGTAGTGACCTTCTTTGTCCTGTTTGATCAATTTTGGCTTAAAGTTCACATTGTCTATGAATAGAGTAGCTATCCATGATTTTTTTCTGGATTCTTGTGCACAGGGAATTGTTTTCTATCCTTTGACTTTTAGTCTATCAGTTTCATTTTGGATTAAATGTGTTTCTCAAGTGCAGAATATTGTTGGATCTTGCTTCTTGATCCATTCTGCATTCTGCCAGTCTGTTTCTGTTGATTGGTGAGGTGAGATGACTTACACTGATATTGTTAGGCTTTTCTTTTTCATATTGTTTCCTTGTTGTTTATTCCCTGTCTTTCTGGTCTGTTTAATTGCTTTCCCTGCCTCACAGTTTCTTTTTTCTGGTATTCCTGCATTTATGATCTTTGTTATCTCTTTTTAATGTCTTTCAGAGCATTCTGTTTTGCTAGTTTGGTGGTCATAAATTTCTTCAGTTGTTATTTTTCATACAAGTATCTTATTTCTCCATCAATCTGAAAGATAGTTCTGTGGGGTAAGTCAATCCGAGTTGAAGATTGTTTTCCTTTAGGGCTTGAAATATTTCACTCCAATCTCTTTTTGATTCTAGCATTTGTGTTGAGAAGTCTGTTGTAATTCTTATGGACTTTCCCTTATAGGTGATATGTTTCTTTTCCCTAGTTGCTTTTAATATTTTAACTTGTGCTGAATTTTTGGAATTTTGATTATATATCTTGGTGTAGATTTACTTTGGTCATGGCTATTTGGAGTTCTATATGCTTTATTTGTGTGTTAAATTCTTTCTCCATGGGGCTGGGGATTTAGCTCAGTGGCTTAAGCACCTGCCTGGAAAGCGCAAAGTTGTGAGTTCGATCCCCAGTACAAAAAAAAAAAAAAAAAATTCTATCTCCATTCTCCATGTTGGGGAAGTTTTCTGCCATTATTTCTGTAAAGAGGTTTTTTACTGTCCCTAGCTTTCTCACTGATTCCGATCAATCTTATGATCTTTGCTTTGTTCTGTAGTTGTTGGATAGATTTTTCATGGTCTCTTGTGATTTTTCAGATATCTTTCTTTTCATGGTTTCTAGTTGCATTCCTGTCTTCTAGATCTGATATTCTCTTCTTGTCTTCATTCAACCTGCTGCATATGCTTTCAGTGGAATTTCTAATCTCCCACATTTCTCTTTGGATCTGTTTCATTTATTCCATTTCTTGACTGTGTTTGGCATTTGTGATTTCCACCGTTTTCCTGAGATCCTCTATTTGTTCACGTGTGTCTGATTTAATACGTTTTATTGTGAGTCATTTCTTTTTGTACCTTAGAGATTATTTTTTCTATGGCCTCTTCTATTTTTTTTTTGTCACTTTTGCTGCTATCATTTAAGAGGGTTCCATTTGTTGACCTCCAATTTTCTTTGTGTTCTGGACTTGTCCTGGGTAGGTTGGGCATTTGGGATTGCATTTCGCTTTTTCAACTTATCATTTTCCATTTTCTATTTTATTTGTTTTCTGTGTTGATGCTTTTAGGTTTCTATTGTTAGATAGCCTTATCACTAATGTTCAGACTTTCCTAGGAGGTGTCTGTTCCTCAGGATGTCTCCTCTCACCAGCATCACCATACTTCTCTTGCCAGTAAGCTGTCCTGGGAGTAATTGAGGAAGGGCAGATCACAGACACTCTCTGTATTCACTGGCACCTCAGGTCCAGGCACAGTCATCTTTTATTATTGACTTTCTCTATTATCTGTTCCAGTGGGGATTTGGCCTTTCCTTGGCATGAAAATAATTCTAAAATATTCTCTTCTAACAGTGTTTCTTTACATTTATGCTCTGTTTCCACAGAAACACAAAAACTCAGAATACCTAAAGCAATCCTGAGAAGACATACCAATGTCATGTCATAATACATGACTTTTGAATATACTAGAAATCCATAGTAACAAAAAATGCACAGTACTGACTTCAAAAGACATATAGGTCAGTAGAATAGAGAATACAGAAACAAATTCTCATAATCATAGCCATCTGATTCTTGACAAATGTGACAGAAATATGCATTAAAAAGGAGAAAACTTTAAAAAAGGTACTGGGAAAATTGGGTAGTCATGTGTTGAATATTAAAACTAGACCCTTTTGTCTCACCTATACAAAAATCAACCCAAATGGATCAAAGATCTAAATATAAAAACTGAAACTTTGAATCTACTAGAAGAAGACAGATGAAAAACTTCAAAATACAGGTGCAGACAATGACTTCCTGAATAAGACCATAAAAGCCTAGAAAATAAAAATCAACAAATGGAATTGTTCCAAATTAAGAAGTTTCTGCACAGCAAGGAGACAACACAGTGAAGAAATAGACTACTGAATGGAAGAAAATCTTTCCCAGCTAATCATCCAGTGAAGGACCAGAAAATATAATGAACTCAAATACTTTAACACCAAGAATATACCCCAATCAATATGTGGACAACTGAACTGAACAAACAATTCTCAAAAGAGGAAACACAAATGAATAATAA
This sequence comes from Hydrochoerus hydrochaeris, assembly GCA_004027455.1. Lineage (NCBI taxonomy): Eukaryota > Metazoa > Chordata > Mammalia > Rodentia > Hydrochaeridae > Hydrochoerus > Hydrochoerus hydrochaeris. The sequence goes on along the minus strand of PVLA01004974.1, from coordinate 78,025 downwards.
TTATATGCAAAAATATTCAAAATCTTTAGCCAATTGAAAAATGCAAATAAAAACTACAATAAGATTTCCTCTTGCCCCAGTCAGAGTGGCCATCAACAAGAACATGAAAACTAGCCAGTCGTGGTGGCATACATATAATTCCAGCATTCTATAAGGCTGAGGCAGGAGGATTGCAAATTGCCAGCCCAGCCTGGCCAATTTAGTCACTTAGAAGATGCCTGAAAATAAAAAAATAAAAATTCTAGGGATGTACCTCTGTCAGTATATCCTATATTTAATCTCCTATACCGATATATATATATATATATATATATATATATATATATATATAAATATTATGTCACAATAAAGAGAAAGACATTTCTACAGTGGTAATGGAAATGTAAACTAGTATAGCCACTCTGAAAATCCATATGGAGATTTCTCCAAAACCTAAAAATATTGTTACAATTAGAACCAGCTTTAGCACTCCTTGGATAACACCCAAGAGAGTTAAAGTCAGCAAACTGTAGATGTGCTTGTTATTTAAGTTTATCATGGTACACTTACAATGTCTAAGCTATGCAATTCATCTATGCACCAATCAGTTGATGAATGTGATATAGAAGACTTGATATGTGATATAGAATAGATATGATATAGATATACAATGTGATATAGATATACAATGGAATAATATTTTCTCATATAAAGAATAAATCCTGTCATTTGAAGAAAAATGAATGGAATTAGAGACCATCATCATAAATTAAATAATTCAGACTGAGACAAATCTTTATATGTGGAATCTTGATAAAATGATGACGTGAAAGTAGAAAGTAGTAGAGAAAACAAAGGGGCTCAAGGGAGGGAGAAGAAAAGCTAAAGAGAATAATTGGGAGTGAAATGATAAAAGCATGTTGAAGTCATGTGCAAATATGCCCAAAACAAAATCCACTTTTTCCATATAATTAAAATGCACTAATAGAAAAAGAAAACCATAAGCTCATAGAAGAAAAGAACAAAGTGCAGGTTATTAGTGCTATTTCTGTGTTTATCGAGTCTACAGTTTCAGTTTCTCTGAACAATCTACTTGAAATAGATGAGAAATGCATTTAGGGTGGGGTGTCGTGATCTCACTCAGGGTTAACAGTAATGATGGGCAAATGGAAATAATTAAAGCTTTGAAACCACGATGAACTAGGTTTTAATTCTACATTTTACGTTTACTTCTGCAATTGAATGATATTTAACCTTGCAAATAAGTCTTAATTTACTACTCTGTAAGGATTTAAAGGACTTATTCTTAATATTTTTAAGCCATCAAGCATGGAGTCTGAAAAAAATATGATTAAAATTTTAGAGCTATTATAAACTATAATTTCATACATGAAATATATCTGTTAGCTAAAGATGATAATCAAAAACAGAAAATAAGATTAACAAATTTGTTAATTAGGATCACATTTATACTTTTGTTACTTTTGAGTAACCAGTATTTGTATTTGAAATCATTATACCTTTTGGGGACCCTTCCTAAGATAGAGTACAGTTCAGTTTCAAAAGAATTAATAAATTATCTCAGGTTTTCCATTAGGAAATAAACTCCATGCTTCCGTTTTTTGTTTCTTTGTTTTGTTTTATTTTATTTATATCAAATGATAATTTTCATAAAGTTACACAATTCCCATTTTGTTAGTGAATAATTAGATATCACATAAGTCATTACAGGAATACAAATAATTAAAAATATTTTGTTAATACTTAACTACTTGTTTTTCTACTAAGGCATATACAGTACTTAGTCCTACTTGCACATAAAATAACTAACCAGTTTAATGAGACTAAAGAATGTAAAATTATGTTTATAAAGATACATTGAAGCTAGTGTCTATCAAAAAATGTAGCATCTTTCTGATTCCTGATTTGAGACTTTTCTTTCCCTCATTTTTAGTTCCACAGCTGCAATAATTTTGGTTTATAAATTTATAATTTATACACATAATGTGTGTCTAGGCATTTAGGATACACTTAACATAAATATTTACAATACTACTTATGTTTTTCTTTATTAATTGATTAAAGCAACAAAAAGGAATTTCCATTTATTTATTTTTTTATTTTATGTAATAGTTTTGGGCATTTACCCACCCAAAAATGAACAAGGAATCTAAATGTAGAAAATCCATTGATATAAACTATACTAAAATATACTGTCATCTGGATGAAATGTAGCTACTTAAATGCATTAATAAGAAAATGAAGCATTAGGGTGTTCTGATGAAATGTGAGATTGGTGCTATTTAATACACTATAGGTTACCATCTAGTATTTATAAAAATAAACAAAAGAAACAGAAATATAAAACCACTATTTTTCCAAAAAATGTGAGATTTGTTTAATATAGTTATTTTTAATATTATGATTAATATGAATAATATATATTTCCCTAATTGTATGAAACATGGATTATTCCTTGGAAGTTCTTGTCTATAGTAGATATGTAGTATTTAGAATGATAAGGTAGAATTTAGAATTTTAGACAAGAAAGAGGTAGGAATATTATTAAAATTATTTTCCTAAATAATTCTATATAACTTCTAGACAAGAAGATAAAAAGAGAGGAAAAATAAATCAGTGAAGAATTAATTTTCACTCACTTCAGTCATATTTTTTGTGTTACTCTGCTTGTGAACAAAATTATGGCTCAACTAAATTTGAAATTAAATGGCTAGTTCCATAGCATAGTAATTTTTATAAGTTCACATTTTCTATAGTCATTGTAGAGTAAGGAGATCATGTTTACTGAAATAAACAATGCCCAAAGTGTACATCTTTGATACTATACTTACAGAGACTATTGGAATACTGGTAATGTGCAGAAAGTTATTCAATATTTTATGACATGTTAATGCAAGGATAATAATAGTTGCAAATAAGGAAAATAGTTTTCAATTAGCAAATCATCTTCTTAAGGATCGATGAATTACATTTTGATGTTTCTATAGAAGGAAGCTCTATAGCTTTAGGCACTTTGATTTAAAAATATTGCAGAATTGTTGGAGTTATATTGAGAATTTGCAAAATTTTAGATTTGTACAGTATTACATTATATGCATACTTATTTACAGATAAGCACAAAAATATGCATGCATATGAATATACACTTGTGTATTTTGTCTAAAAGTTTTTCAAGAAATAGAGAGGAAATATTTAAAAGTGTGTATTTAAGGAAAGTTTGGTTCAGAAAATTATTTTTAATAGAAAAAAAGAAACTAGAAGACATGTATTTATGTAGAATTCAGGGGATTAAATGCAGAGGATTTCACCGTGAGTGCAACATCTCTGGTCTTTTTTAATTTTGAGGGTAACAGTATTGATAAATTGCCCAAACTGGCCTCCAGCTACTTATCCTCCTGCCTCCGGCTCTTGTAAAAAAGGAATTGCAGGCAAAAAACACTACACCTAGTAGAACTTTGAAGATGCTTATTATTATTTTCTTTAAGTATGCCAGTTCATTAAAGAGAGATATTAATCCCTAAAACTCTTACCATTTTCCAGCAGCTTTGTTAAAACAATTTATCTGCACATAACTATAATTAAAAAATCAATGAGAAACTCAACATAATTTTATTCATTGATAGTCATAATTTTCAAAGTGCTACACAATAACCTGTTGCAATTTCTAAAACACCCTGTTAAAGTAACTTAAAATTAACCTTCAAACTCCATATTCTTATGCTGATTAGGCAAATTAATTCAAAAATACAAACTCACATAGATACCATCATAAATAAATGATACAGAACTCTCTTAAAAGAGATTTCAAGAATTTATAAAAATCATTTATATGATTCTGATTCTTGATTATACAAGCAATCTTGCAATATGGAGGAATACATCATTATATAATGCATTCGTCAGCACTTGTTGCATAACAGAGCACCTCTAAATTACTAGTTTTTGCAAAAAGCACTTGTTGTTTTGAAGTCTTTGATGAGATTGCCAGTTACTCTGGTGTTACCTGGTAAAGTCAAGCACCTGTTGCCCGCTTCCAGGGTGTGGTTATTTTAAGGATGGCAAGAGAACAGAAGCAACTTGTTGCCCCAAGGAGTATCTCCTCATCCAGCAGGTTGCTCACCTTATGAGAGTTTCAAGAGAACAAGTTATAAGAGTTTCCAGACAATGGAAAAACACAAGGTCCCTGCAAGCCCATGTTCAAAATTTGCACAATTCTACTTTTCCATATTCTATTGATCAAAACAGTCACAAAGAAAGCAGAATTACCAGTGTGTTGAAATATATTTCCCTTTTTCATGCCATGAAAGAAACTATAAATTTGCATTTACACAGAAAAAGTAATACTGGCAGAGAATAATTTCAGTTATATTACAAGCAAGCACAGATAAGTCTACATAAATAAATTCAAGAATTCGGATGGTTTAATATATTGCAGAGTAATACAATATCTGAATGAAGACCTTACACAAAAGAATCTATTTTGACAACTCTTTGTGGAGAAACCCCCCCTTTTTTTTTAACATAGATTCCTTTAAAGGACTGCAGTGATGGCTGTTAATGTGGTACACAGAATAATGGCCTTATATGGATATTTGCATCCCATTTAGTAGAAAATGTGCATATGTTAGCTGACATGACAAAGGAAATTTGCAATGTATTTAAGGATCTTGAAAAGCAAAGATTTTCTTAAATAATCCTGTATAAATGCTGGGTCTTTATAAAAAGGAGGCAGGAATAGTCAATGAATAAAAGAGAAGATAATATGATAACAAAGTTACCAGAGAGCACATTTGGAGAGATGCAGGCAGTGTCTTTATCTGAGGAATTTGGCAAATATTAGATGCTGGGAAAGGCAAGGATACCGGTTGGACCCTACAGCCTCCAATGAACACAGCCCTGTGGACATCTAGCTGTTAGTGGCACTGATTCCATTCTAGACTTTGATGTCCAGAACTGTAAGACAATAAATTTGAGGGTTTTAATGCCAATACATCTACAGTAAGTTGTTATAACAGCAATAAGAAACTAACACAGTTACATTATGGGCTCTTCAAACATTGTTCAGAAATGTGCGGGTAATATATGATTTTAAAATTTTCCATTTTATCACTGGTAAACCTATTTCCATATTTCAAAATCAGGTCATGATTTTCTTGGATTTATAGTTGACAATATGAATGTTTGCAATATAAAGTAATCCAAGAACATTAATAAATCTTAGATAATCTATAATGACACACAACACATAACAAATAAAAGGGTAAATATATCAGGAAAGAAATTTTATTTTTAAAAAAGAAAGACATTTTGGAAAGAAAAATGAAAATACAAAAAAAAAACATATAGGATACTTTCCTTGCTTCAATATTTGCTCCCCAGATAACACAGAGTATATGGAATCCAGAAACACTTTTTAAATAAAATAAACTTAATTCTGGGTAGACATTTCTGAATAAGAGCTGCATTTGGACTAATTGTTTCTTAACTACTGTTAATACGCCCTCCCCCACCTGTGCATTTTTTCTTCCTTCCTTCCCAGTTGATTTCCCAACTCCTGCATCGACCTCCATATTTTATAACATCTCTCACTGATTTTGCTCTTTAAATTATTTGTATTTTTGGTCTCTCTTATTAGATAAACCATGCAATATTTAACATTTCGTGCCTACCTAACATTTGTGTCTGGCCAATATTTGTGTCTGTTTAACATTTTGTACCTGACACTTTGGGTCTGGTCTATGAATTCCCCTAAGATTTATCTTTCTTTGTGGCTGAGGTGTACTGTATGTCAATCAACAGATGAATGGACAAAGACACGGCATATTTTGTGAAAGTATTTACCAGGGCAGTGGTTTTACAATCTTGAAAATGACAACTGAAAATTTTTCTCATTTAACTATGAAAAAGAGAGGATAATTAAAATAAAGATTAATATTAGCATGAAGTAATATAAGAATAAAAAGTATGTTCTATCCATGGGCAAAAAGTTAGAGATCATTGAAGAAGTAAAATATTTTTCCTTTGACTGATCAATGGGCAAAGTAATCTTTTATAGAGCAGAGTTATACAGCTTAATGAGAAATATCACTACTTTTTTGTCAGGCAACATATTATACAGATTGATTATTTTCATTTCAGTATAGCAAAAAGGAGCATAATATTTGGTGGCAAAGGGTCAGTTAGAAACTTTGGCTCAGCAACTTCTTCAATGTATAAATTTCAATGAGTTATTTTAGCTTATTAATCCTCAGTTTCAGCAGCTATATAATGAAGAAATTAATAAAACATGGTGTTTTTGTAAAGAAAATTCAATATAGTACTTAAAGTATAGGTATTAAAGAGGTAGCACCTGCCGAGATGTAAGCAATGGTACCACATTAGCATCAAATAAACATTTTTTAAAATTTTCTCCTCATTATTTTTTAATTCAGTACATGTTTTTCAGGGAAACAATCCTAATGGACACCTATACTGGAATCTTTCCTCACCTAGTAAGACAAAGCTTCTACTCTGTGATTTCTAAAACTGGAAATGTGCTTTTGGCAAAAAAGTTTTTGTTTCATATCTGAAAATACCTGTCTTCTGCCTCCTAGGCCCCGTTTGGAAGAGCCCTCTGAATATAATCGATAGAACTAATTCTCATGAAAATTTCCAGCATAAGTTACAATCCTATTTTTAGATGGGGAGACAAAAGATGACAGTTTGTTAATTTATAGTTTAAAGCTTTGTTAAAACCCTGGACAGAATATGTCTACTACTTCCACTGTCCTCTCAAATTACATTTGTCATTTGGACTCAAAATCTAAATCCAAAAGTGAAAATTATATTATATAGAGTTGTTTGTCATGCACACAGGAGAAATTAATTTTGGACCTCAAGTACACACATAAAAGGCAATAAATTTTTTTATTTTATGAAACTTTTGCTTTATGTTATAGTTTGTTTTTAATAGTTATATCAGTACCTTTGGTTGACCTTTCACCCATAGATATGTTTTTTCATCAATAGATATGTTTTTTCATCCATAGATATGTTTTACTTCTTTATGTTAAGTGTTACATTTATATGGGAAAAATAACTGCCAAAACTTTCAACTGAACACATCTGCATGACATATATGACTTTTAGAGTAAATCGTTATCTTATTTCATTTATGTGTCACAATGATGTATGCAGTCACAATGTGACACTGCTAAAGAGTGTAGTGTCAGTAACTCAGAAAGATGTTAAGCAATATTAACTCACTTTTAACTGGAAAAACTAGCATCAGTTTACGGGTTGGCAGTGGACTAATGAAGGTTTTCACTCCCGCATTCTAAAAATATTGATATCAGTTATGCTGCCTCTTTGAGAAGCCTGCCCATTCTATCTTACCTAGAAATCTAGTATTTGTACTTACTGACTGAATTAGTGTATTAACCCCCATACATAACTATTTTTTTCTATCTCCTCCCATTACTGATTTTAATAATTTACCATGTTCTTTTGAAGAATACTCTCACCATTAGACTAAAATTAAAGAGAAAAATAAGCAAAATTTACCTTGAAAAGGATGGCTCAAAAAAGAGGATTTGAGTCCTTAATGAGAGCATTTGGCTCTACTAGGTGCTATGGAGATGCCATCTCAAAGACAGTCTTCAAAGCTAATCACAACAAGAACACCAGCTCCACAGATGTCATCCAGAAAGAAGTCACAGACATTCCTTCCACAGTGCTTCTGACAGCGGAAAATCTGGAAGATACTGCCATAAGTGATTAAGATTAATATTGCCTGCGATAAGACATATCAATGTTTTTTACATGATTGCATGTGACAGATTATTGTGATACCCCCATGAGGTGTTCTGCCCAAAACATGCAATCATAATAAAATATTAGATAAATCCTCTAAAGCCAGTCTATAAAATAAGGGACCATTGCTCTTCCAAAATGGTAAAACCACATCATTAAGAGAGAAACTGGAACACATTAGAGGAAGCTAAAGTGACCTAAAAACCAAATGAAAAGTGCATTCTTCCCAGATAGGAAAAGAGGACTCAGTGGTAGCATGGTCTGCTTCACTGCTGAAGAAGCCAGAGGACTGTCAGGAGAAAACTGGTTTAGCGTGATTGTTCCTTCTTACTCTTCAAATGAAGTCCTTCATCTGAACTGAGAGGTCTTTCCTCTTTTATCATGGTTGAATTTTAAGTTAGTTAACAAGGTATGCAATGTAGGTACTGATTACCCAGAATGCATAAGGCTATAAATGACATGTATACCCTCATGCTTGAAGTCAATCAGCTGCAGAAACTTAACTGTGCCCTTACTTTAGCACCAATTTAGCACTCACTATATTGTGTAAGGAAAGCATATGGTTAACACATTTTCCTGATTTCTTTATCTTCTTAATGTGTAGCCGTGAGTGAATACAATGAGTTTCAAACACCTGAAACAAATTCAAGCTCCATTAATGTTTCTCATCTGCACCAACTACCAAATAAGGTGATTTATTGCAGTGAGTAGTGTACTAACTTGTTGTATGTCAGTGTAAGTCATTTATTGGATGTCATGAAACAAATTGCTCAAAAGCATGGCAATGCATCATAATGGTGCTGTGCTCTTTCTTCTCCCCATTTGTGGAAACATGTCAGGGGCACACATTTAAATTAATCAGAATGTTCTGATTTCAACCTTGATTAGATGCCTGATTTTGTCTTATTAATGATGAAGATGATATGAAAGCATTTCTATTTCTAATTATAATGATTTTATGATTTAAGATTTAGCCTTTTACTATTTTACTTTTTCACTTTTAGTTTAGAAACATTTTCTTCTTTTGTCTTGAAATATGTTGGTTTGTAGGAAAGAAGTTTAAGATGTTTTAAAAAAAACACCCGCAGGAGCTCCACAGTGCCCTCTTCACTCAGTCTTTCTCCTCTGTCTCTCACACACAGACCCAAACACACACAGAGACACACGGACACACACAGACACATATAACACAGGTTTTTAAAGAAATTTCATACTTTAAGGTACAACTGAGAATTTCAGATTTCACGTGCCACTGTTTCTTAAAATACTTATTCAGGATCAGCTACTGTTTTCTATTCACATGTGTTTCAAGACTATAAGTTTATAGAAATCACCTTTTTTATAGTGTCTGTAAGTTTTTAAATTCCCCATGGATACCTTGATTCATCTTAACCCTGTCCTTTCTTTAGGCCACTATTATGAGAAGCAATGTACTGCCGGTAATAGCTAGTAAGTAATAAGTATCGAGCACTAATTATTTACTGAGTGCTTAAGGTTTTATGAGTGTTTGCTCCCATTTACAGAAATCCTACCATGCAATGATTATCATTATTATCATCTTACAGCTACAAAGCAGAGAAGTTAAATAACTTGTCCAAGGTTATATCATTGGTAAGAAAGACACTGTAAACCATTTGTGTCTAAGGTTCTACTGAAAGGAGGTAGAAAAGAAATCTAACTACAACAGGCTTGAATCCAGACGCCTTATTCTTAAATGCTGAGGAATCTAGTTTGCACATATGTCTGTTTTACTAATAAAGTTTGGAACAGCTGAAATCTTCCTTTCTAACAGGTAACTTTATTGAAAATAATTTTCACATTAACAAGGGGTTTAAGAAACAAATGTAACATGTCAACAATGGCTGCTGGGGTGGGGAGAAAAGAAACATTATATTGGATTTGTTTTTTCTTTGGGGAATAGTGAGTGGGAGAAGCGAGGGATTTAGTCCAACTTGAGTCCAACAAGGCTATCAGATAGTTAAAGGAAAAAAAATAGTGAAAAAGTAATTGAAATATTTTTAATTTGATTTAATATTCATTAGAAGGCATAGTTAATTGTCTCATTGATAAAACAAAAATTTAGAGAAAATTCTATGCATATTTTTTAAACCTAAAACCTACAGGAAAAGGCATCTAGTGAGGAGAGGTACTAGGTCAAGACTGAATTAAAACTGCAAAATCCCCAATAAATAGGACTATTGTTTGATTTTTCTACTGTGGATATTTCTTTGTTATTATTTAAATTTCTTACTATATTCAGCCATAAAGGCACAGCTTCCTCTACCTGTGATTTTACTTTTTAATTTCTTTCTACATAACTCTTGACATATGTATCTCGAATCTTGCCATTTTTACATAAATTTTGTTCCCCAGTCTTTTAACTCAATCTAAAAGCTTTCATCTAGAGGTTCTTTAACTTTATTTACATCAAAATGCCCAACTCTGAACTCATTTGCTTCACCTAAGTCAATTGTATTCCCCAGGTCCATATTTTAAATCAGTGACAAGGCCGTGTATGTCATAACCATATCTGTCCTCTTTGGTAGGTTACTTTGTCCTGCCTATTCTTCATATTTCACAGTGTCTCTTTTCACTTTTCAGGGGCCACCAGGCCCTGTCACCTCCTGCTTGTGGTGCTGTGCTTTACTTCTAGAGTCTTAGTCCTTCTCGAGTAAACTCTTTTGCTCATGGTTAACTCCGCCTGTTTCTATGGCTGTAGACATAAATGTTCTATGTTATGAGCTTGCTTTTGTATTAAAGGGCTGCACTGCCAGTTATGAGTCATAAACTAAATGTGGTTCCTTTAACTTTAACTTCAATTTCTAGTTAAAATTAAATGAAATTAAGCATTCATTTTGAAGGTATGCTAGCTATATTTCAAATTCTCAATAACTGAGTAGCTCGCCGTGGCTGGTAACTACCATATTGGACAACATAATATAAAACATTTCCATTGTCACAAAACTTTTAATCAGGCATCATGCTTTAATAGCTACTAAGTAGGGCTACATAGTTATTACTCTGCTAGGTCCTTGATATTGTAGAATGCTGTTGGCTTTTAACCGTCTATATCTCTGCCATTCCATTTCATATTAAGGCCCCAGGTAGAGTGTGCCAGGCTTTCTCATTTTTATTTTTCTCCTGCACATATTCTCATTAACTCTAATCAACCATCCCAAAGGGTGGCAGAGGCAAATGAATATGCTTACTCTAATTTGGTTGTCATGAATTCTTAACACATTCTTTGGATTAATGCAAGTCTATTTGGATCCCAAAAAAAGCTTTGCAAGTATGGCTTGGTGGATATTCTCATGTAAAGAACAATTTTAAAATCTGTTTCCTTTGTTCCAGCTATTTTTCTAAGTAGATGCCAATGCAGTGATACTTTTTTAGACTTTTTTATTAGTTCATTATGTACTACTTTTATGATATCATAATAACAGAGCTTATAAACACTTTTAAACAATTAATATGTTGTTAGAAGGATATCAGGTTTAGAGAGAAAATGAGAGGAAAGCACAGAGATACCTTTTTCCCCCAATTTCATTTTCCCCATATTTAACACTTTACATCAATGGCACCTGTTTTTTACATTGACACATCATTATTAAATAAAGACTTGCATTAAAGTTTACACTTGGTATGGCACATATTTTATGAGTATTGACAAGTGTATGATGATGTAGATCCAATGTACATGATCATGCAGAGTATTTTTACTGCTGCAAACACCCTCTGTACCTCCCACTCTCCCTCAGAGCCCTGGATCCACTAATATTTTTAATGTATCATAAGCCTGTCTTTTTCCAGAATGCCATGTAAGTGGAACTGTACATTATGTGGCTGTTTCATATAGATTTTTTTCACTTAGGACTATGAATATCTTCTCACTGTTTAGTAGCTAATTTCTTTTTTATTGCTTAGTGACATTCCATTTTATGGGCTGTAGCTCAGCTTATCAGTTTACCTACCGAGAAACTTCTTAGTCACTCTCAAGTTTTTATGAATAAAATTGCTATAAAACACTTCTGCGCAGGATTTGGTGTGAACACATTTCAAATTCATTTGGGTAAACACCCAGGATTGAAACTGCAGAGTTGTATAGTGTATGTCTAATTTTTCAAAAAAGGCCCAAATTGTTATCCGAAGAGGTTAATATGACATCTAATATGTTGCATTCCCACCAACAATGAATGAGAGCGCCTTTCCCTCTGTATCTTCAGCAGCACTTGGTGTTTTCAGATGTTTTGGATTTTAGTCATGCTAATAAGTATATAATCAGTATCAGCATAAGCCTGATGTTTCATTCTTATTTTTCTTGCTTGTTTCAGTTGGTGCTAAATTGACTTGTTTAATTTTTCACTCTCGGTGAATGTTTGTAATCGGGTGTCATAATCTTAATTTCCTTTTTGATGACAATGTACTTCTTCATTTTCATTTTATATTTTATTTTATTTTGTATCACTGTAAGTTTAAAATTATTTTTGATTATGAATTGTTTATATCTCATTGATAAATCAACCATATGTTCTGCTTTTCTGGAAATAGTCCTGCTTTACATATGTTGTCCCAGCAGGGTCCCAGTTTGGGTGATAAATTATCATCTTTTATCATCTCACTTAAATACTTTCCTGAATTATAAAGCAGAAACCATTCTTGCACTTTCTTTTCCCTGTCTCTGTGGTTTTTGATAGTGTCATGGGATATGTCTTCGTTAAGCGCTTTGGGAATGAGTAGATGTAACATCCCCTTGAAATGAGCTGGCTTGTATCCTTTTCTACCCTCATGGTTATGATATTAGCATTACAAACTTTGCACTGGGCTTCAGGGTCACCTAACACTTCAGCCCACAGTGCCTCTAGTTACATTCCTCCTACTCAACTGACAGCATTAATGTGATAACTTGATGTCATTTGTCCTTTGAATACAGTCAATGCAGGCAAAGAAATCTTTTCCACTGCAGAGTGCTAGATTCTTTGGCTTGGCCAACCAGTTTTGTCACTCTGTGCCTTACAGATGACACTTGTGAAATTGTGCAAGAAATAGTTCTTTTGTTGAAGAGTTTTTAAAAGTCTAAAGTCTGATGTGACTTTGACAACAAGCTATTCACCAACCTCCCAAAAGACAAACTGCCTTCATAAAGTATGTGTATTCAGTTTTTCTGGTGCATTATTAAACAGTGACCTGAAGAGGCAGCTAGTTCCAGAAATAGCTGCCACCTGTGCTGCATACAGGCTCTTGCAGATCCCACTTCAGGAACTGGTGTTGTACATGTAGCCCATAGATCAATGCCAGCTGGGAAGATCCTGCGCAAGACTGTGTCACATCGTTTTTGGATCTGTTTTTCCACTCTAGAAAATGTCATGTATAATCAATTATTACTTACTCTTTTAAAATTATAAAATATTTCAGCCACAGAGAAAATCACAAAAATGTATTCTACATCTTCCTGCAGCACTACATCAAAAGTGAAATAATGAGCATACAAAGATTTTAAGTATCGAAATCCTTTATATATATGCCATGTACGAACTGTAAAGATTTTTTTCTTAGCCAGCAGAAAAGATTACCCTGCGCTTACGTTCAACTTTCCGTTTTGCATAATATTTGAAAATTCCCACACAGGAACAAGAGACAGTAAAACGATCATATGCAAGATCCAAAACCATAATAAATACCTTTTAGCCTCCTCCACAGACATGTGGATACAGTACACACAACATTAAAATTAAGCCAACCACAATTCCAATTATTTATCTATTTTGTTGTTTGAAGAAAGTGGTGTATGCACATATAGCCAAGTAAAATGGTTTCTAGTACTCCAGATAAAACTGTCATGGACATAATTTCTGTGTTGAATCATCATCTTTTCTTTTATCCTTCATCAGTGAATAAACACCAGGTTTTGGTCCTCATGAATATTTATCATGTGAGTTTCTTTGTTGCTAAAATAAGTAAATATATAAACAAATGTAGGTGACATTCCTAGTATTTCAAAGAGAATGAAGGGGTGAAAATGAAGGATGTATGCACTGCTGGGGACCACAGATCCTAGGTGTGACGCCATTGATAATAATTTAAAAGTGGTAGCTAGAGCACAGAGGCTGGGTAAGCAAAAATAAATCTATACTAAATGACTTTTAATTTGAAAGATAAAAGTAACTATACAATTGAAATCAGTTTACTATAAACACCTTTTCCAAAGTGGTACATTTTGCCTAGAGTTTTCACTGAAATGATTTGGCACATTTCTCAGAGGTGTCTCCATGGAATACATTTAATGAGATCTTTTCAACTCATTATCCTCTATTGAGAGATGTTTTACTGAATGTTATAATTAAAATTATGAATTCATTTTAATTCTAAACTTAACAATTGATAAAAAGTCTTCTTCAGTATGCCCTGACACTTTTTAAACCATAAAATCCATTTCCAAAACGCAGTGGTATTCAGTTTATGAACTTCATTTGATCTACCATATCTGGAAAAGCTAGAGACAGTCTTGTTGATCTCTTGATGCAGGGTTCTCAAATAGAAACAAAATTTTTCCAAAAGTTTCTGTTTGTGGACCAAATTGTTAGAAAACAAAAGGATTCATGCACCAAGGCAACTGTGTATGTCACTGTTAAAAAGGAATGTCATTCAAGGGCTGGGGATTTAGCTCAGTGGATAAGCACCTGCCTGGCAAGTGCGCGGTTGTGAGTTTGATCCCTGGTACTACTACTAATAATAATGAATGTCACTTAGTTTTCTAAAAGAATGACAGCAAAAGTGACTGAACTAGACCAGTATAAACCTTAAAGGAGAAAACTCAGATATTATAAACCTTCTGAAATTTGGAATCCATGTTATAACACAGAGAGGTGGTAGCCCACCTGCCCTTTTAATACTTTTGGCTTCAAGGATCTCATGCATTTGGAAGCAGCTCTTTCGACTGTCAGTTCCCGTTATTTGAAGGATCATCTTCATGCTGAGTTCAGCGCATCTTCTGGGAGGATTCCATCCACACTTTCAATAAAGTTTTGATCTATGAAACAACACAGAGAATTTTCTATTTGTCCATGGAAAATGACAGGCTATGCTAAACTTTAGGGTTCAGGACACAGCTTAGCAGTAGGGGGTGAAACAGAAATATTGCTGAGTGACTTAGAAGACTTAAGGCCAAACTTTTTCATGACAAGGACATGATACGTATCTGCAGGATCAGAAAAAGGATAGAGAGATATGATTCAGAAAGCAAAATTAGACACAAATTAAACAATCTGAATGGATCATCCAATATATTTACATATTTTGCTTGAAGATACTTCAAAACTTTTGATTGTTCATTTGTTTGTGGATAGCAGACTAGCTTGGAATTTTCAGCAACTATAACAGGGACAAATGTCATTGACTGTTTTTTATCCAAGTGTTGCAATAAGCACTTGCATTAGGAAAGCAGAAGATTTGACAACTTAGCATTTTACCAAGCCCTGAAAACTATCCTTATTTGGCAGTTTTTACTCTTTAGCAGTTATTATCCTGCGATGCAGAGATCATATGTAGTTTTTGAGGTTTTAACATTTTTGATGCAACTTCAGATCAAAAATTTATATAGCAGCAACTTACTTATAACAGATTTGTTGTTTTGTGTCTTGTACTGCTAACAGTATTTTTAAAATTTTTTATTATTTATTATTCTATTATTTATGTTTGCAAATGATCACATTCATTCTCAATTCTTTTTCATCCACTTCTCTTCCACTTCCTACATCTTTCCCCCATCTCTTGGTCCCCTTCCTAATATTTTTGAAAATTTTTCTCCAATTGTTACTCCATGGAATACATATATCTGTTTAATATAATACTACCTAATATGTACTTATCTTTCTATCTATCTATCTGTCAAATTCCTACATGCACCCATATATGCACCCCCATAATTCTTTTTGTAAGGAAGGCAAGTGACTGTGCTTGCTGTGCTGGCAGCCTCTTAGTTCCACAAGAAAGATCTCTTGCATCATTACAAGCAAGTGAAATATTAGAGATGACTTGGAAGCAGATTCCTAAGTGCTTCCATCTCTAGAACCCTAACTAGAAAGATACCAAACAACAAAACAAAATTTCTCTTTCAACCCACCCCATACACCCATTCCACTTCTCCAGGGGTTTAATTCTATGACACATTCCACTCTGTAGCACTATTTGATCTTAATTGTAATTTATGATGATACCTTTATGAATAATGGAAGAATAAGTATGCTATCAGATTTAAATGGACATTTTAAATTCAGAAATTATTGAAGGTTCCATAGAACAAAGATTTTAAATGTTAATTTATCTTATCCTTAATGCAATGGCAAAAAAAAGTTTGTGTTTTGCCTCAATCACAAAATAAATCTGTTCTTAAATATTAAAAATGGTTAAAACTTTTATAAAGTGTAGGTTTGTCTCTCTTCTTTCCTAGATTGCATACCTGGCAGTAGATTTGCTTTACTGATGTACTTTTCTTTGCATTAAATGTATTGCAGGCTATGTTTTCTTTTGCAACAAGTAATAGTGACATTTATAAAAATCTTGGAAATTCTTGCAGGTAAACAGCTATCAACCTACATTCTGTATTGTTCTGTGAAATATCTTAGGGAAGTCACAAATTTAAGCATTTAATACTTAGTATAAAAGGCTGATAAAGTTTTCACTGAGCCATTTAACTCAATTTCTAAGTTTATGTTTCACTCTTTAAGATCACAAATTATTTAAGTGCCTATATTTACAGAATGACTCATGTGTTCAGGGAAATTATATTTTCAATTGATAAGTATGTTCTAGGACTTGTGACCCAAAAGCAAATTTCAGTATGTAGAATAATTTTCATTTCTTATCTGTTATGATATAAGCTACACTTTAAGCAGTAAAATCAGCTCAATTCATTACAAATGATTATCTTTAAATAAATGGAATTATTGTAGGCAGCTAAGTTAGAAATTAATAAGCAGTCAGACAAGCCTCAAGACAGTACAAAAGACGAGAACACACTAAAACTATAGCTGGAGGTCATCTGCTGAAGGCCAGACCTCAAAATAAGAATGCAATGACCAGGATAGAAGCCTTCCTGAGAGAAATGATAACTTGAGATGGTACTCTCATTGGTATTCCCAGGTCCAGTAAAGTCCAGATAGACATCAGTCACCCAGGTGAGTGAACAGAACATCTGGTTCCAGTCGCTCCAGTGGGTTACTAGAGCATTTGGATGGATCCCTTCCCCAGAATGCCTTTGTTCTTTCAATGTGCCTTTGCTATGTGACTTGTCTCCTTACTGGATCGGTGTTAGCTAAGCAGCTATACTTGTAATTCTGTAAGGTTAATCGTAATTTGATCCACACTGTACCCACATTGTGACTTTATCTTATAAATTATCCTTACAAAAGGGCCTTGGGTGGCAACTCACTTTCAGGACCCTCTTGCCCCTTAGGAGCTATCTCTCAACAAATCTTTCCTACCGTTAACCTCTACTGTTCCTTGAAATTCATTCTTTGATTTTGGAGGATAAGAATTTGGTTTATATGACATCTAGCAGGTGAGGAATTATATCTCCCTTATCACAATGTTCATACTGAAAATATATGGAGATACATTTGATTCTCCCATTATTCTCATTGGGAAAATTAATCTCAGTGTTCCCACTGCCTATAAGGGTAACAGGCACAGGGCAAATGTGCAGTGTTTGTCATCATTTTGTCAGTGCAATTTTGAAGCAATCATATCTTTTACAACTATGCAAATAAAATTGGCAGTACTGTTACCTAAGTTATTTTCTTTAAGTATTCTATATCCCAAGCCAGATATGGTGGTACACACCTGTAATCCCAGCACTTGGGAGGCTGAGGCAGAGTTGCAAGTTCAAGACCAGCCTAAGCTACACAGTGAGTCTAAGGCCATCTTGAACCTCACAGCAAGACACTGTCTCAAAAAAAAAAAAAAAGAGAAAATATTATCTTATTCTCTTTATTTTAGAAGTTATATGTATGCTAATTTCACATAGAAACAATTCTTTTCAATTTTCTTTATAGAATGTTTTCTTGTCCTACCTGCTCCATTAGTACTGCAGGTAATCTACCATTATTGAAATTGGACCAAAACAATAAACTATACTTCCATTCTTACTAAAATGTAAAAATCTATCTGTTCTGATTTAAAATAGCTACCATTCCAGTCTGTTGTCCACAGTCATTTTCACTGCTGCTGTTAGAAAGAAATCTTCAAGCACTGGTGTTTATTTTACTGTGGCATTCAAGGGACAAAGGGCCACCCATAAGAATCTCTGCTTTCGTAACAGCCATCCAGATTGTTTTGCCTTCCATAACAAAATCTTACTCAGTGGTAATCATCTTCCAAATCACATTAACACTGTGTCACATTTGACAGATAGTCACATTTTCACTTGGCATCACATTACTGCTCATGCTTTCTGCAGAGTGATTTTGTTTTTCTAACTTACTGTGGATGCTGCTCCCTGCCAAAGAAGTTCAATATCATTGTCTGTTGAGTGGACCAGCTACAGAGCAAAGGAAAGGCCAAATCTGAATTTTTTTATGCTTAAAATATAGCCCAAGCATCTACAAATTAGTAAAGCATCAGCTGTCCACAACCCAGGAGGCACAGTGTACCAGTCAGAGCACAGTAATAGCTCAAAGTCCTGAGAATTTTAAATAGTCAACTCTCAGTAGCTCTTGGTAATGGAAAGCAAAAATGAGCATGGCTCATTGACTTGACAATGTAATTCTAAAACATTCAGGCCCACCATTAGTTTTGAATGTTTTCGTACTCAGTATTGTTTTCTGGGGTTATTTTCAAGTTGGAAAACTAATGTTTTATTGTTTGTAATCCTCATCATTGGTACAGATTTAATTTCTAGAGCAAAGTCACTAAATATCTCAGGTTGGGCTCGCACTTGCCATCTTCCAGCCAGGTTCCCAGAGAGCTGGAATTACAGGCATGTGTTAAACCTGGCTTCTATTGTGATGTAATAGATGCACGCTCAGATTGGCTACCTGCAAGTGGCAATACTTAAAGAGATGCATAGTCCAATATCACTACAGAAAATATTTGGAGATATGATTGATTTACAGCATCCACCAATTTTCATAGGGTAGGATTGTGTCAAAATTCATCCTGGGGTCTTGCTGATTGTGGGAGAGGCGGTCCCAAGTAAGTAGGTGCTGGAGGATTAGCCTGAAGCAGAGGATCCTTGGGGGAATCAATCCAGGGATTCTTTATTATTTACCACACATCGCTTCTCGGCCTTTTGGCTAAGATCAAGTGTAGTATTATCTTACCACAGTTCCTGAGGATTGCCTCTATTCAGTGTAACAGATAGTTGCATAAAGTTATTCCAGATCTTGGACATTAGAGATTGCCATACAATCTTGATAAATTATTCTAGATCTGTTACTGTCAAAGACTGACTTCCAAGGAACAGCTTCAGGATTGCCTACAAAGCTTTCAGGAATAAAAAATTGGGACTCCTACCCAGACCTACTAAATCAGAAGCTTGGGGGCAGGGTAAGAAATTTGTGTTTTAACAGAGCCTCCTGATGATTCTGTTGCACGTTAAAATTGGAGAACCACTGATCGGTAATTACTCCATAATTAGACCATATAAGTTGTATTTTCCACTTGAACTGAAGGTACTCCTTGAGAAATTAGAGCTATGGTAATTAGGTAGGTACTATCTTGGGGATCCTTCTGTTCACGTGCTTTCTTCAAACTCTTTACTGACATTCACACCAAGAATCTTGGCAGGTGAAGATCATGGCAGGGATTTAAATTTAGCCTCTGAATGTCTCTATGAAAAATGTTTCTTAGCCTCTGCTTGCTTCTCTTGTTAGGCTGATAAGGCCAATTATTGGACAGTGTAGAATAGAGTCAGTATTTATACTGATGTAATATTGTTAGATAATTGTTGAAATACTATTGCAGAATATTTCTTTGCTGAATATTACTTGCAGGTCTAGTGCTTTATTTCCCTCTCTTCATTGCTTTATTCTATATTTGACAATTCAAAAATCAAAATTTATATTTACATTTTATTTATTTATTTAATTTGAGACAAGATCTCACTATGTACTCCCTGCTGGCCTTGAACTTGCTATGTAGCCCAGGCTAGCCTCAAACTCAAGGCCATCTTCCTGCCTCAGTCTCCCCAGTGCTGGGATTACAAGCATGCATACCACTGTGCTATATCCTTGGTCCCAAAATATTTTAATTATTAAAAAAAGTTTCTAGGGTCTCCATAAGTTTGCCTTAGTATTATCTTACATTCTTAATATAGAGATCTATTATATCACTTATTAAATGTACTCTCAAGTATTTGATATTCATGATGCTAGATACTTAATGAGGGTCATTATCGTTATTTACTAGGAAAATGCAATTAAAACCAGAGTGATATCTTCCACAAGCACTAGGATACCTAAAATTAAAAATATTCACAAATACAAATAATGTCAAGGACACTGAATAACTAAAACTCTCATCCACGATGTTAGAAATGTAAATTAGTTTTATCAGTTTGAGGCTATTTGTGAATTATTTCTTCACGTTGATTATTCCAAACTTATTTTGAAAATATAACACTACTCGTTAAAAATGAAAAAAAATTACTTTTTTTAAAATTACAGACATAACACATGCTGATCATGGCACATTTCACTCATGGAAGGCTAGGAATAGACCTCAGTAATCTTGTTTTTTAATACTCTAGCCTCTAAGCCAGAACAGGATCTGCTTCTAGCCAATAGAGGCAACGGGAAGATTTCCATGGTCATAATGCATCAGAGCCCATCTGTAAAGAGCTAGGGTCTCTCTTGGTTACTGTGAAGAAGCAAGGTACTTTGAATCAAGTCATTATTATTAAAGAACTCCAGGTACCAAGGAACTGCAATTAACTTCAGGGAGCTAAGTGGTCTCCAGAAAGAAAGTAAACCCTTCAGTGCTTCAGCTGCAATGAATTGCATTCTACCAACAAAATAAAGGAGGCTGGAAGTGGATCTTTACTACAGCCAAGTCCTGGCTGCCACCTGGGTACACTCTGCTGAGACCTCAAGTAGAAAATCTAGTTAAACCATGCCCACACCTCTGACCTACAGGACCTGTGCCATAACAAGTATGTGTTTCTTTAAACTAATAATTTGAGGTAATATGTAACCTAGCAACATAAATTGGTTTGGTTTTTTTTTATAAGTCTTCCAGTTTTGACATCCATAGCTAGACATTGTCCTACTATCCTCTCAAAATGCAGTATCTGTTCATAGGCACTTAAACTATTGTCATTTGTCAAATAATAAATAAGTAAACATCTCTTTGCATCCTCATATATATTTAGGGACATTTTCTCGAAATTGTTACATGCTATTTTAGGACACTTCCATAAAAGTTTTACTGTTATTGATTAGATAAATAATCCTGAAATTATGATTGTCCTAATAAAAGTTTTGAAATTTATTATCAAACAACTGGAAATGTCTTATAGATGATAGCAGCAACTATCCCACTTAGGAAATGATTCTGTGGTGTGGGAAAATAAAGATTACATAAACTTACAAAAAATGGAATATCTAAAATCATATCTCAAACATATTTTCACCAGATAAAATAAACAGACCAATGGATAATAAAGAGTAGAGAGAAGCACAGATACTGGAAAGAAAGATGGACTGAAAAATGTAGTATCGCATGGTAATTGCTATTTATGTCCTAATGTTTAAAAGTTTTGGTATTTTATGATTTTTACATTATTCTTCATAGCTATCTGTTTTTTTCAAAAACTTTAGTAGGTATATCTATCTTGAAACCAGCAATAAACATTATCTTAAGAGGAAATGACCAGTAGAAGCAGTTATTCCATCAAATGAAGAGGAAGTCATGAAAACACATTGGTTTAATCTCAATGATGGTGAACATTTACAGTTTTCAGTGATAATGACAGCCTGCTATGGCACACGTACTACAGTTTTGTTATGCCCTGCTTTCAAATGCATTATGTATTCCACTCTGAGGGGAGAATGTTGCCAAACTTTGTTACCTTTTTATTCAATTTTGAGAGAGAACATTATTAATTACATAGCACAAGCATGATGATGAAGATACAATAAAGAAATAGTAAGATTACACTTTTTCAAGTCTGCTTTGACTTTGTGAAAATTCTGATCTTTCAATTCATCCCAGCTCATGCTGAAACTTTCCAGAATAATGCATTCATTGTTTTCAACAGTCTGTAGTTACTACCTTTCTCAGCCTTCTACCTGTGTCAGTCAGCGCCCCAAACCAGTCAAGCACCTGCGTCCTAACAAAGCTTCTAAGGCCACCAGATGGCACTATGGAGAAAGTCCTCTGGACTTTCCCTCTGTAACTACCTTTACTCCAACCTGGGTTTCAAAATTTCTTGACCCTGAAAACATCTTAGAATCCTTGCAAAACAGTTTTAGTGGTCAAGCAAAGCTCCCATAACAAAATTGTATTACAACTGCATAACCTTTGAAAACATACTGTATGCATTCATGGTTACTTTCTCACTTATTTTCAGGGAAGACTTCAAGGAGCCCAACCATGTGTACCATCACTTATGTAAGCAAAATGAAGTCTTTTGTACCTATGATCCATTCAAGGATACATACATATTAAGAGGTAGAGTCAGAGTTCAAATTGGTCACCAAGTCAAAGACTATACATTAATTCTTTTTCCATAAAAATACTGTACAATCTAGCACAAGAATCAAATTCTATTTATTACTTAGAGACCATTCTGATCATGAATATTTCATATTTTTTACTGTAAACAGTTCCTTAGAGGAGGCAGAAAATGTTAATGTTATTACTTTTAATGACGACTTTTTTCATCAAAATGTTTTTTCACACACTTATATTAGAAAAGACATAACATAAAAAGCCTTGCAGAGGGATGGTGCTGCATTTTAAGCTCTACAGTATCAGCCAACTAGCTGGCACAAGTGTTAAAAGTAATTAACAGCAACAAAATATTACCAATTAAATTTAAATTCTCAGGTGGCATCTCTTGCTAGTAATAAAATATCAAAATATACATGAATCATCAGGAATTATTTTTACAGAAAGATGAAAAAAATTAATCCTGCTTTTATTAAATTTGACTCAAAGATCATTAAATACCACTATTGGAATATTTCTTTGAGAAGCATTGCTTCTTTCATTTTTCAAAATAAAAATATTTTCTCTTCAGGATTCATATATGAAAATAACTAAAACATGACAACTACAGATCATAACCCTCGCACTAATAATAAAATCTAGTTATGCACCTGAGTTTCTTTTGATTTACTAAAACAAATAAAAAGGTAAGATGGTACATAATGTATTTTGAATTTTAGATATAATAAAATAACATATGTATTGATAAGTATGTATGGATATGTGTGTATGGATATATATGTAAGGATATGTATGCGAGGATGTGTATGCATGGATAGGTATGTGAGGATATATAGGTAAGGATATGTATCTATAGATATGAATGTAAGGATATGCATGTGTGAATATGCATGTGAGGATATGTATGGATGGATATGTATGTATGAATATGCATGTAAGAGTATGTATTCATGGACATATATGTATTGATATGTATGTATGAAAGAAAGCCACAGCATAAAATGATTCTTCTCCCTTTTACTCTCTCTGTTTTGACAAGATGATTTCTTTGGCCTCCATTTTAATGTCTAGTTAGAAATATTGCTGCCACTGTAGAACCAATTGAAGTATGAATCCTATACAATATACATGTACAGAGTTTGTCCACTGGTCTTTACATTTGATGTCATAAAGCAAACCGTAACCTTCTATGTGATTTTATGTGAATATGGATGGGCTGTCACTCTCCTCTGGGACAAGGATGAGGCACAGATCTGTGATTGTCCCTCAGTAAAAGTGACTGGCTAATAGTGGGCACATGACAGGTCCAAGCCAGGCCACTGAGACTGATGTAAGGTGCTATAAAGAAGGCACCCAAACTGGAATTTTTAAAGACCTTTCTTTTAAATCTCTCCATTTTCACATTTTATCCAGCTTCCCATCCAAGAGATAAGCCATGTTATTGATGGGAACTTTATTCTAGCCTTCTCTTTAAAGAAAATTGCCCTCAGGAACACAGGACCTTTATTCCATCATAAGTTTGATTTTATGTCCACTTCAATTTTCCCCCCACCAGGAATCAAGCTCAGGACCTTGCACTTGCCAGGCAGTTCCACTGACCTGTATCTCCAGCCCGGATTATTTCAATTTGAAAAGGACTCCTCAGCAGGCATCCTCACACAATAGATGTGCTGATCCATATAATTTGGTAAAACGGCAAATAATGAGTTGTGAAATTTGGATGCTGGCAGCCTTTTCTTTGACCATTTGTATTTTTACCAACAGAAAATGAATCATTGGTATTTACCTAATTTTGGTTTGTTTGTTTATGGTGGATTTTTTGGTTTTTTGTTTGTCTGTTTGTTTTTTGTTTGAGACCAGGTCTTGCTGTATAGTTCAGGCCAGCCTTGAGTTCACTATGGAGCTAAGGCTGGACTCAGACTTGCAGTGATCTTCCAGCCTCAACCTCCTGAGTTCTGGAATTAAGGCATGTGTCACCATACCTGGCTGGTACTTATATATATTTTAACCCTATTTTTATCCTGTTTTATTTACTAAACATTCCCAGTTTATTAATTTCAATTTGTTTGCATTTTTGCTTCAAATTAATATGTGCTATTAATGATTATTTTATTTGAAATGTGTTTATAAGTGGCCATTAGTATATTGATTTTTTTCTTTAAAAAAATAAAAACTGGAATTTGTCATATATTTGATCAGATCTCTAAAGCAAATATCTGTGTTCATTGTTCCTAAGTTGCTTACGAGAAGTCAGTTGAGATGACCATTTGGAAATCTAAAGAGAACACTTTGTATCTGGGAAGGTTGCAAGATCTGTCAGATTTACAGCCACTCTGAAATCTGGGATATTTGTTGTGTTGCAGTTCTTCTCAAAAACACTTGCCTTTGAGGAGAAATAGAGGGGATTGATATTTGTGAGACAGAAGAGAATCAAAGAGGTTCCCTTAAAAAACATTTCCAGGGCTGAGCATGCAGCTCAGTGGCAAAGCACCTGCCTGGCAAGTGCAAGGTTCTGAGTTCAATTCCTGGTATGAAAACAAAAAACAAAAAATATAACTGCATCAACTGCAAATTACAAGATCCAAACTCACATTGACTTAGAAAAACACAATGTGTATATTCAGGTACATGGATAAGATATTAATATAAATCCTATGTTACCACCATTATCATTATCACTCCCTTTGATGTTGAAAAACCAAACTGAAAGGTTTTGAGTAATATGAATGGCACACCATAAACCACAGTTTATACAACATTTGTTTACAAGAAAGCTTGCAGATATCATAAGCCAAATCTTCAAACTGAGTAACTCGCAGATTCCTGAAGTACCTTCCAGGAAAGGCTGTGGACAGCGGGACAGGCTTGGTTCCATTCTGCTTGCCTGTTTTCTGTTCATTGGCTCAGTACTCTCCCACAGCCTGGGCTTCCACCCAACAAGGGATCCATTTCCCCATTGGCTCAAGTTACTGGCTTCTGGTATCAACTGTGTGGACCCCAGTCACTTGTCCACTTCTAGAGCATGGTAAATTACCCAGAACGAGAAGCACTAAAAACCTGCTGAGGAGACAAAAACTAATAGCTCCACATTCTCCTGTAGTCTCTTAACACCCACAATAGAATTTTTATTCTATAAATGTTTTTATTGGGTAAGTGTTGGCATTCTTAGGAAAGCACAAAGTTAGCCTGTATGTCAAAGCCCATGTTAGCATTTGTTATGGTTTAGTATTCATAAGCTTTCCAAAACCTATAAAAAATCCAGAGAGCTACCAATAAATAAACAAATAAAATAAAAACTTCCCCCAAACCTAAAATGTCAAGATAAATAACTATTGGTGTATAATTAGATTTTTACAAAAGTAATGCATTCAAAAAACAATTGTAAACCCACATCAGTTCATGTATAGGTGGTTTTAATAGATCTGGTATAAGCAAGACTCAGTTCTTCAACTTATGAGTCAACTAGAACTTACAAAGGACTCCAAATGACCCTGCTCTATATATATAACTTTTGGTAGGCCAAATATCTATTAGAACTACACAAAGAGTAAACATCATCCAGGGAGTTTCATTTGTCAATATATGACACCTCAAAATAAATGAAGTGAATTAAACATTGGTTATCTATTCATAGTTCTTAATGAACCTCTTACAATTGGAAAACACTTCACCCTATACTTGTTCAGAGTATTACAATAATTATGATGCCCGTAATTATTAAATATATTTGTTTTAAAATGAAAGACCTTGAACTAAAATCAAAGTTACCTGATTATGTGGCTAACTTTAAAGCTATATATTACTTATACAGTTTATGTAAAATTCAGTGTTGAAAAATGATCAATTGTTTAGTTGTTGAGTGTAAGTTCTAAGAACACTCTGTCCCAAGGCCACAGACCAGGAAAAATATCCATTTGCTCTTTTCTGTACCTACTAGGACAGGAACATTTCTTTTTCTTTTTCTTTTAAGGTTTTACATTATTTCTCTTGTTGTTGCAGACATTTTGTGCATATATGGTTCTTATTTTAATTTAATGTTCCATTTTCTAGTAGTGTTATGATTGTGGACAGCTATGCAGCACTGCTACAGGGAATATGTTAAGTGACATGAAATATGTGTCCTATCATCATAGGACATAATTTACCCAGGGACTTGAGTGAATTTTTATAAACATACAAACTCAAAAATATTTATAGAAAAAGGTACATTATTTTTCTAAAAGGATAAAAATATAGAATTTTTATAAACATACAAACTCAAAAATATTTATAGAAAAAGGTACATTATTTTTCTAAAAGGATAAAAATATAGAAGTAACATTTTAGTTAACTCATTAATTAGTCATTGAGACTTTGCAACCAATTCAAAGAAGAGTTTAAAGTATAACATGTTAAAAGATAACATCTATCTAATCTCAGATAAGAGATTATTAAATTATTTTACAAGTTGATGCAAAATGCAATGTTGCTCAATAATCAAAAGGTACTAACCAGATTCTTTTGAACATAATTTGGATCTCTTTGAGCAAATATTATTTTAATTGTTATTGTTATCTTAAATTTACAGATATAAGGGCGGGTATATAGCTCAGCAGTACTAACCTGCCTGGCAAGCACAGGCCCTGAGTTTGATTCCAAACAAACAAACAAACAAACAAACAAATCCATTTACAGAGGTGTGAACTAGCTCAAAAGCAAGTGGACACGCCACTGAGTCATAATACACGAGTGGGCTGTATGCTTTGTTTCCGTTGGTACATTTCAAATCTTTCAGAATTTTTCCTGAAAATAAAATCTATCAAAAGACAGATACAAAAAAGGAATTAATATTTTAAAGTAAAATTTCAAATTCCAACAAAAAGTATATTTCTGCCTTTTGAAATTATTATTGCAGCTCTATGGTAGTAAATTAGGACTTCTGTTTTAAGGGTTTCTTAATCTGAAATACATGGGCAACATTTATGGATTTTTTTGTAGCAGTAAATCATTTACTTCATCAAAGTGCAAAGAATACACAAATGGTTTGAAATAAACTCTTTAGGGAGGACTTTGGAACTAATTTGTTAAATATGAACTCATTTATTCACGTGCTTTCCCAAAAGTAGAAATGAACAGCTCCAATTCCTTGATCTTCTTTTTATATCTGAAAAACAAATCTTATTTTCAAAAATGAAGAAAAAGTAAATTTTCCTTTAATGTTTTCTCATATTTTTTGCTTCTGAATTTAGTATTCACTTTGTTTACTTTTCTGTTATTTTTTAAAAATTTGCTCTTGCCCTGCTTCACCCATCACACATGTAAGTGTGGTGCTGTGAGCAGTAGGAACTCTCACTCGTAGTTTGTAGGAAGTCAAAATGGCACAGCCACGTTAAAAGACAGTGTAGCAGTTTCTTAAGAAACTGAACGTATCTTACAATATGATACAGCACTCAGGCACCCTGGTTTTTATTAACTCAAAAGAGTTGGAAACTAATTCCAATACAAAAACCTCTGCACTGATTGCTGTAAAGCAGTATTTTTAATTGCTAAATGTTGGTAACAAAATGACACAATTTCAAGAGATGGATGAATAAACTGTCACATATTCACATACTGGACTATAATTCAAAACTAAGTGGAAAAAAATCTTAAGATACATGAATCCCATTTTTGATATCTCAGGAATGTTATTCCTTATAGTAGTTTCAACAATTCTTATGAAACAATAATAATCACCCATATTACATAATAATGGAATTAATGCTCAGAGGTACACAGTTAATGGAATTAATGCTCAGAGGGTGAAAGAGTTGCTGGCATCTGTGTATGCTTACAAATTTTTCACCTCTTGTACCAGAAAATTTTCACTTTCTTGTACCATGATGCCTCTGGAGTTCCAGTTTCCTTGTCCTGCTTTGTCAAGAGACCAAGGGAAAGTTATAAAAACGTTTATAAAAATCAGACAAATGGTTAGTGATCACATGTCAAAGATTCACTTAATTAATAAGAAAATCAACAGAAAGACATAAGAATGGGTTCTAATAGCATTCAAAAAGCAGTTTTGTGTAGTCAGGAAAGAATGCAAAAACAAGCTTGTCAAATTAAATACAGGATTGATTATTTTCCTAGATAATAGAATAAAATAAAGCATTTTAGAGTTTTTTTCTATACTAGTACCGTACCCCTCAAATCCCATTTTATTAGTTTCTGTATTTATTCATTTCTCTGAATCTTAACTTCTCAGTATAAAGGCATATCAGCAACCTTGCCTTTGGTTAGGAAAACAGGATTACACCTTTCAAAAGAGTCAGATGCAAATCAGATAGGTTTATTAGCAAGTTACCGAGCATAACAGTAAAAAGTCAAGAATTATTATTTTGTTTTACTTCCAATTTTGAAATAAATTGTTATTTTACAGAGTGTAATCATCCCTTGGACTATATAAGAGATTATTTCTAGGACTGCCAATGATACCAAAGCTTGGGATGCTCAAGTCTATTATATAAAAAGACATAGCTCTTGCATTCGACCTATGTACATATCCTTTCCTATACTTGAAATCATCTTTATAATTTTGTAACACCTAAAAATGTAATTGTAATGTAAAGAATTAATCCTAGGAAATAATGAAGAAATGAAATTTATATATGTCTAATATGGACAGCTGTTTTGAATTTCTGATTGGTTATTTGTTGAATGTTGGAATGTTGAACCTATGAATATAGAGGTTTGACTGTACGGAATGATGTGAATAGCATGGATATTGCCCTGGAATAATTTAATTTCATTTAAACTGTATCTCCTTTTTTCTATCAGCTGTCTATCCTTCAATAACTTACTTAAATTTTCTGTGCTCAATTCTTAAAATGTGAAAATCATAGTGAAGTTTACTTTATATAATACTGTTAAGAGGAACCTACATGTAGTAAATAATCCTTCAGTGTCAGTAATAGAATGTTCATTTATTTGTGGATTTTTTTATGGCAGCCACAAGGTGGGGCTACAGCAGTTTTAACCTTGAGGGTTTTTTATTTTCTTCTTCACTCTTTAATAGATGTTCTTTTATGACCTTGTTTTTATTTCTTTATGTCAGTATCATCTTGCATTCAATGGTATTGATTTTTATGAAACATGTTTCCAGCTGGTTAAATTTATGTGGTTTTGTTCATGTCAGACTATATATCAGAAATAGTGATTAATTTAATATGGCTACAAATTGGATAAGAACATTTATGATTATAGGATGAGTCCATCAATCAAAGATTGTATCAGAATGGTTCCAGAACCAATGCACTAGCAGAATGAAAATTTTTCTTGAAGGTAACATATAGAAATGCTAACATTTTATTTATAGTGATGAAATGTCTATAGTTTCTCCAATGGCCTTAAAATTTAAAATAAAGTTCATTGTAAGTTTGTAGTTCAATCTCAAGTACATGCACTTTCTCTTTATGTTACTCATCTTTTCCAAAATGCTGTTTTTCAATAAGTTGAAACTGAACATCTGAATGTACATATTGATGTAAGGGAATGTGTTATCATGTGCAAATGATCACTAATTACATACACAGAGTTTTACAAATGTGATGGCTAGCAGCCCCTGAAAATTCCAAGATATTACAATACACTGAATAATTTAAATTAAAAATGCAAATGAAATGCTCAAGGTAGAATTTGGCAATGTTCTTGATTAGAATATCTGCATGTAGTGTTTGTTTATGCAGCAACGGAAGTGCCCTCCCTGATTGTTTTACTATTTGAAAATCTTCATAGAATCTCAAGCACTTGTCATTGAGGCAAAAACTAATTTGCTTTCCATTATAGTATCTGCCTTTCCGTTCATGTGTTTAATTGTGGTGAGGTCCTGGGAATAGTCTCTGACTTTTATGCAAGGGAAAATGAGAGTAGAGTTGTTAGTTTTGACAGCTCATGGATACAAAAAAAAAGGAAAATAGGTTGGAAGGCTGAATTAAACCCAAACTATGAAAGCCTTAATTAGTGGAAGTGTAATTACAGGGAACTATTGTACAGTAAAATCTAAATTATATTAAAATATTTTTTCAACTGATTTGAAGATGGGAAAACATGCGTTACACTACAAGCAATTTCTCTAAATTACTGCCCATCACTGAATTTCATAAATTAAAAACAACTGCTAAAATAAAAGCTTGTTGCTACCACTTTTTTGTTTGTTCAGTTTGGAATGATTTGATAAGGCGTATTTCGAGTATCAAAATTGTGTCTTCCTCGTGTATGGTGAAAGCAGTCTAAAACACGTCAGTGCCAGATATGCACTATTAAAATGTGCATATAATATAAAGTTATTCCTTAGCAAGTCAATCATTTTTTCATTTAGTGAGGAATTATTATATATATTCACAACACAATATGGTACTTAGTATCACTCTGTGTATAACTAAGGTGCTAAGGAAGATCTAAAAATAATATTTAGATTTTCAGTCTCCTTTCTTTAGGACAAGAGTCACAAACAAACTGGTATATGAAAAATAAAAGAAGGAATAGGGAATGAAACATACTTTAGTATCGTTTTATTATTATTGCACAAGCACTTTTAAATACAAATGTCCAAACATTTTAGCATTCATACGCTTATGGTTAATTAAGCTTAATTCTTTAAAAAATCATCATACTAGCTTCCAAAGAATGCTATTGTGGCTCCTAGATTATTAGATTTTGTAAGGCAGTTACACACTGTCTGTCTGTCTGTCTGTCTGTCTGTCTGTCTGTCTGTCTCTCTCTCTCTCTCTCTCTCTCACACACACACACACACACAATTATTTTACCAAATGGTAGCAAATGAAAATTGCAACTCCTTCCTCTGTGTAATTTTTGAAAATAATGTAGATTTAAAAGAAATAAACACAGAGGAAGGACATTATTGCAAATGAAGAGAGAGTCCCTTTAAGGTTCAAAAAAGGTTTGCAATCTGTATACATACACGGAATATATTGTACTGATTTACTCCTATTTTTATGGATCAGTAAAAATTCCAATCCTAGTTAAGGTTTAGGAATCACTGTACCAGCCACAATCTACCACTGTATTCTCATCTTCTGCATTTTTTTATCCATGAATTCTAAATTTTAACTGCACAAAATTCATTGTCATTCTCCAAACAAGTACATGATTTAAGGAGTCCAGACCTCAATTGGTAGAGAATGTAGTGGAAGAGGAGGGATATTTGTGTCTGGAATAATACTTCTATTGAACACAGTTTCCTATAAAATAAAAGTGATGATTATATTCTATAGAACTCCAGTTGAAATGCACTTTTAGTATTATGCAGAGACTGACCTAAGTATTTGAACTCCTAACCTAAGGAAGTTGTCTTCCCTTAGGTTAAAAAATTAAACTTTAAGCATAATCTGTCTCTGAAAGGAGACCTACATAAAGTAAGTGTGTTTCTAGATCTAATTGTTGGAGAAACCAAATGGTTTTTTAAAAATATCATTTGCAGTTTGCAATTCACTGCTGCTCTCTATGAAAAACACTAAACCACTGAACCATTTACAAAGCCTCCACCTTCTGTCAATGCTTAATCTTACACTCTTTTTAACTTTCACACTAAGTGTCTTTTGCACTGTTAATGCTCACAGAATTTAAAATAGACAAAATTCAAATCATAACACATTTTAATTTAGGTATTGCCTGAGCTCCCAAGGTCTACATGTATAGCAATATTTAACTTTATATGCTAATGGTTTTAGGAAACACCCTGCAGAGATATGAGAAAATCCATTCTCTAGAGAATTTTACAATTAGAACAAACATGTCTAGAATTATACAAATTTCACACCTCTCCACATCCAGAGAGTAGGTTTTATGACTAATTTTCTTCAGTGGTTAATATTCCCATATGAAAAGTGAGAAAAAATTATTTATTTTCTAAAGTTTTAGTTCCTTACTTTGACAATTGTAAATCGGTCAACACTTTAAAGCATGTAAGGACAATTTATACTCATTTTTAATCTGTGTTTTCTTTTTCACACAGTATGTGTTCTATAAGGCACATTTTAGACATTGCTTGAATTTTAGATAACAGCTTTGACTCTACAAATGAATTTTGTACTGTTATCTATTTTTATGACCAATATAGGTTGTAGTATAACAAATGATTAGAGAAAATCCTGTTTCATCAGGGCCATCACAGTTATTCTATACAAATATGAATCATATTAAATTTAATTTTAAAAAGAGCATTTTCTTAAAGTGTTGTAGATTGAGATATGTTGAGAAATTGCACAAATTTAAAGGAAACACACAGTAGTTATTCCTTAAACTATCCTACTGCAACTGGGACCAGCTAAGATATTCCTAGTCTATATAGGAAGTCTCTGTTCTTTCAAGAAAAAGTCACATGTATCTGTTCAAACAAAAGCATAATGTATAATGGATTGCCAAAGAATGGCCCCAGGTAATACTACTGCTTCTTTAAGAGCATGCAGTCATTCTCCTGGTGTTCTTACCATTTATCTAAAGTCTGTTTGATCTCACTGGAACCTCCAAATGATAGAGGGGAATGAAACTCTCGACCTACTACGTCCAGTATGAGTTTGTGTTCTCTAAAATCGAAAAATGAATTTTAGGAACAACGGAGGTTAAGAGTGGAATGAATTTATTGAGAGAAAGAAAGCTTCTGTCTGAGAGAGAGACAAGAGGGACTGAACAGGTTGTCAAAGACTCTGTCTTTTTAAGGGAATTTTATAGAATAAAATCACGGGGTGAGGGTGAGATGGGTTTAAGGTGGGGAAAACTGGGAACTCACAAGGCAGATGGGCATAAGGTGGGACCAAACTATAGTTAGCCAATAAGATTAATAGTTTAGGTAAAACTGATTAAATTGGGACAAATGGGGAAATGAGTCACATAGAAAGCAGACATTCTTAGAGAGCAGTGACTCTTCCCTAGGGGGTTGGAATGGTGACTCCAAGCTTTCTCAGGGTGATAGGGAACTATTTAGAATATTAGTCCTTAGAATGTGGATGCATTTGTTTGATCCTTTCTCTTGAGGCCTGGCCCACAGCATGAGGTGTCTGTCTCCCCAACAGTTGTAAGGTATATGGGCTTCTTGTGTAGTGTTCATAAGTCAGTGGTCATCTTTTGATTTATTAGGCAAAATTCACATTTTAAAGGGAAAAACATGACATTATTTCTGGTTAAATATTTAAAAAGCATTATAAATGATAATCCAAAACTAAGAGTTAAGAGAAAAATGGATAAAGAAAATGGATATGAACACACAGTATTATTGTGCCACA
The DNA here is from genome assembly GCA_004027455.1 of Hydrochoerus hydrochaeris. Lineage (NCBI taxonomy): Eukaryota > Metazoa > Chordata > Mammalia > Rodentia > Hydrochaeridae > Hydrochoerus > Hydrochoerus hydrochaeris. The sequence goes on along the minus strand of PVLA01004974.1, from coordinate 44,312 downwards.
GTGAAAGCTAAACTGGAGACATTTGTAGGAAAATAGATGTACCTTGAGACCACAATTTTAAGTGAAATAAATCAGACACAAAAGCTTAAATATCACATAGCTTCTCCTGAATGACTGTATGAAAACTGAAATTATAAAGAATGAAATCAAAGATAATGGGAAGTAGAGTGATATACCTTTCTCAAATAGGAAGGAGATCAGGAGATGGAGAGAGTAAGGAGGGAAAGGGGATTAAAAACTTAGGTAAGATGCATTATGTGCGTGAACCAACACTACAACACTACAGAAGAAATGTGAACATTTCGCTCTGCAGTCATGCTCTAATAAAAATAAAATTTTAAAAGTAAGAAAATCATATGACTTTTACCAATATAATTCATGTTTCACTTTATCCTTTAATTGTAAAAGCCATAAAGTGCACAGCTAATAATAGTAAACAGTTGAAATAATTCTGTATAACCCCACTCTTTGAATATTTGTGTGCATGCAAGTGCAAGTAATAAACAAAGAGGAATCATAAAAATGACTTTTAAATAGTGAGGAAAATAAATTCATAAAAATGAATTTTAAGTAGTGAGGAAGATGTTTTTAAAACTAAAAGTGCACACCACCTGCCAAATAAGCCACATCATACAAGTGGGAGAAATTATAAATGTTTAATGATTTAGCATTTTCTTCAAAATATTATGACCATCTAAACATCTATCAATCATAAATGTATTTGGAAATTAAAAATAATCAAATACATTTAGTGATTATAATTTAAAATATAAATATTGAGAATTCAAGTGCTTATTCTTTATAAAAATGTATCAAAATACTCAAACATTCTCAGTTCATTTTCACAAATATCCAGAAAAAGGGAACAACATAAATGTCCATCAGATTGTGAATGAAAAGTCAAATGTGGTATATCCATTTAATAGAATAGTACTTAGCAATGAAAAAGAAGACATTACTGACATATGGTACAACAGGGATGATACTCAAAACCATTATGCTAAGCATAGTAAATACAAAACCACAAACTGTCTGATTTTATCTGCATAAAATGTCCAGAAGAGGAAAATATATGGAAATGGGCAGAAAATGGGCAATTGTCTTGTTATAGAAGTTAGGACCAACATCAAATGAACATAAAGAATTTTAAGTAGTGAGTAAATGTTCTTAAAACTAAAAGTGCCCACCACCTGCCAAATGTACAAATCAATGAATTTTATACTTGATTGAATTTTCAAGATGTTAAAATATGTCTCCATATAATTATATGATTTAACAAAATTTATCAAGAGGATTTTGAATAGTTCTTTCTTTTCATTCATGCAAGCTATAGTAAACAACAATCTTTTAATTTTCTTGATAAAATATTGCTCTTTTTCAAAGTGCATATCAGCTTTAAGGATCTTATCTTTTGTGCTTTCAATAGGTAAAGTATGTAAGGGCACATTGACTTAAAATAAAGTGTGGTGTTTGGGTTTTTTTGTTTTATATTTGACTGGTAGTGCTTCCTCAAGGACATCACTATCTTTTTCATGAAAACCACTTTCCTGACTAGTGTTAGTAAAATGTTCTTCCTTAGGTTCCTTCACCCATAAATGGTGTTTTATGAAGCTGTGTCTAAACATTCCCTATTCTGGGGTATTTTTTTCTATAACTTCTTTGCATTGCATTTGGTAAGAGTTTTACTTGCAGCATTGTCTCTTTTCATGATTCATTGTTCAAAATTATCTTGAGTTTATCTCTGAAAATGGAGGCAACAAATCTCTGTGTTTTGCTCTCTGTGGGAGAAATTATCAACAAACTACAGTGGCCAACCACTGGCAGGTTTTGAAAGAAGTGATGTGACTAGTGATTAATCATGATGAGCATATGTTTTATGGTTTAGGATTTTGTGAAGTGAACAGTTAACCATTTAGTTTTTACTTAATGCAATATTTCACTGCTACCATTCTGTTATAGCTTGTCTTGGTTACTTTTCTCACATTGCTGAGACAAAATACCTGATACCCAAAATTCAGGAATGAAAGATTTATTTATCTTACAGTTTTTGGAGATTTCAGTTCATACTCAGCTAGCTCCAAGACAGGGTGGTATGGCTGAGGAGCAACCATTCATGGCAGCCACAGCCACAAGGCCAAGAAAGGCAAAAGTAGAAAAATTACGCCTCTCTCCCTCCCTTATATTGTATGCTGGCTCCCTGCCTGTGGGCAGGTGCAGCACTCACACCACCAATCTCAGCACTAGACAATGAACCAATCACAAACATTAGATTCAGCTGTCTCCCTAACTGCATGAGGCTTTGGGGGGACACCCAGACACAAACCATAATACAGATGAAACTGGAGCCATTTTCCAAGAACTGTAGTTTTATTTAACTAAATCATGTGACCAATGTCTTTTCATATTGCAGTTGTACAAACTGAGATCTGTCTGCATTCATTCCCTCTCTCATCTTTGTTTTTTATAATTTGTTATGTTGGTTGTAAATTGAATACACATCCAAGTACTAGATTCTGAGGAAAGAGCTATGTAAACATATTAGTTATTTTAATTATTGGTCAAGTATATTAGTATGTTATGATATTAAAATTGTTCACTTGGAGGGATTATTGGTAAAATTAAACTGCTCAAGAGAAAAATGTAGGAAAATGACTCTTTTCAAAAATTTCATCTACCTTTCCTCTTTTGATTGAAACAATTTTCTTCAAACATTAAAGCTCATGATAAGATAAAAATTTTATTTTATTCCATTTTTATTTTTAATTTTATTTTTTGCTATAACCTGGATTATTTTATTTTGTACTATTTTACCAGGCAAATTGATTTAAATGCACATTTATGATATATTAAATAGGCTAACCTAGGGAGTTAGCATTAATTAAATTTATTACCTTTGTTTTTATGAATGTACTGAATGCTTCATAAAATGTACATTTTTCTGTGCCATTTAACTCTATATAGCTTCTTGGAATGGCAATGGAAGAGACTTTTGATATAAAATGGCTCCTAAATGCTAACAAAGTGTTGAATCTTATGCTGAGCAGAAAAACTAATGACTTATTCTTACAAGAAAGAAATACCCATCAGGTAAAATAGACCCTATTAAGAGATTTTTCCAAAAAATGTCAAACCATGTAGATAGATCCTAATGAATGATTTCAGGTCTCTTCTGGACCAATTTACTGACTGATTTTCACATTAATCATTGTCCTTATAATCTAACCCCATACAAAATATGATTGCACTGTAAAATATTCTGCATTGTGTATAGTTTATTTACTTTTGAAACTCTGTTAGGAACTACAAGTAATATCTTAGATCCTTCTCTTGGTATAATTTCTATCTACTTCCTAAATTTTGGCAATTGTTGTATATAATTACAAACTAGTGAAAAGGTAATATCTAGAGGATGCAAATGTGATTAGTGATCTTGTAACTAAAGAGTTGCTTATATTTGCTCTTCTGATATAAAAGATGTTGATGTTTTTCTTCTATTAAAATGATGAAAATTTTCATTTTGCTACATAAATGTCTGCTAGCCACTAGTATCATTAATGTACTTGAAAAAATGTGTGGATTAAATATCTATGCAGAAATAAATAAGCTGATCCAGTTACAGAGGGAACCGTTAAATACACTAGAGAATGTGCAGGCAGTTCTTGTCTCTTTTTTCTGGAATTTTTTCTATTGATGAAGGACATCTAAAGATTGTCCACTTTAACAGAATCAGACTGGTGAGTGTGTTTAAATATTTTGTTGTAACGTCGGTGAATAGCTGAGATTAATAACTATACTGCCTGCCTTCTGGTCTTGGCCCTGGCATTTCAGCGTGTGAGGTTGGACAAATTACTAAACCATCTTGTACTTTAACTTCTCTTTATGCATAAAAAAGGTTGATATTACTTACTGTCACATAGGTTTGTGAGAATTAAATGCTGATACATTGCAAATGCTTAGGGCTACAAATATAGCTCAGTGATGGAATATTTGTGTAATACATGCAAGACACTGGGTTTTATCCCCAGCTTACATATTTTTAAAAATCCTAGAAAAGAGTCCTGGAGTTGAAAAAAAAATTGGTAACTGTAAGCCCTTTTTGTATAATAAATGAGTATTTCCCATATCTTCATCAGTGAATACTTTCTGCCTGGGTATCTTGTGACTTAAATAATCTGCACCATAAAAGTATAATCATATTTTCATGAGTTGACAACATGCTCGAGAAGTTTCAATGGCAAGAAGGATTTTAGAAGACTTCTGTAACTACCTGTTCACTGTCACAGTTATTTGAGAGCCTTCTTTCTTGGGTCCTTTTCTTCTCCCTTTGGCACTGTGTGCTCTACATCCCATAATCCTCTGGTAGAAACATCTCTTGTCTCTTCTTACTTCTTAAAGTGGAGAAATTTCTGAAAGTAATCAGTCACTGTGGTGAGTGTCATTACTCTAGACTTGGGAAAACATATTTTTAATGTATTTTTGCCCTACATGTACCCATTTCATTTCTTGCTGTCATCTTTTTAACATATATCAAAGGCAATTTAAAAGCAAGAATGTACAAATGTTCTTGTAGTAAGAAATAAATCTGAGTCATTTTCTCTGATCAAACCCGGAGTAGTTGCCTCAGGGGAAAGCCAGATAAAATAAGGGGTACAGAGACCTTGCATGGACTAGTGCAATAACTCATTTTTGTTCATTTGGAATGCAAGGCTTCACTATGCAATTCTGCAGATACAAGCCAAGAGCAGTTGTGTGATTAGATTTTTAATCCCATTAACTCTAATTGCTTCTCAGAAACTGTGTACTTACAGTATGTGTCTGGTTTTTGAAATGCAGGGGAAAGAAAAAGTGATGAAATGGTTCTTCCACTCTGGATGGGAAACCAAAAGCTAAAAAACAGCACAAAGGCAAGTTACTGAGAAATACTGACACTTTATTAAATATAGTATTTATATTCATGCAGTTACATGTGTTTTGATATCTAGAAATCTCCCTGATCACTGTGAAATTTCATTGTGAGTATACTTATTATGACCCTCCCCTTCATTCTTTGGAGTTGGGTTTTGACAACCATGTATTTTTGATAGCTTGGCCACAAACTATTGTACTGAAGAGAACAAGTCTCTGAGGTTGAACATCTTTTATTTCAGAGCATACAGTCTCAGCAACCGTCTTTGTGATGCCCAATAAGGTCTATTAAATACAAAGCTGACTGAGTGGAACTGATAAACACAATCACTTTAAGGAAATGGAGATGAATTGTCACTGAGGTTTGAGAAAATAAGAAGGCATAATTGAGTAAATTAAAAATAATTTTAAATCCTGGTTATTATACCGCTTGATTTATTTTTACCCAGCAAGCTCTATCTTGTATGCGCTGTTTCAGTGTAGCTAGACTCACTGCTTAAAAATGATAATATTAACAATAAAATCCATTTTGTTCTATTTTTGTGAAAACACTAAGATGAAAATGGGATTATCTTTTAACCAAGGATAGCAGTCTTGGAGATTTAGGTACCTGGGAGGAAAGGGATATCTTATTTGAATGGAAAAATAAAAAGAAAAAAAAATGAATGGAAACTAACAGTAACCTTCCTATCTGAAACCCAGAAAGGAAGAGTCAGAACAATTAAAACAACAACAAAAGAAGTAGAGAAAAGAGAAAAATTCAAATACATGTCAATTTAATTATAGAACACACCTACTTACAAAAAGGACATGTGACTATTTAAAAAATAAGGATCCAGGCTGTCTCATCAAGACCAGATTGTACTCCTTTTTGAGCACCGCTCTTTGATGCTCATCTTACTGGATATTTTTACAGATGCCAGGAATCTTGAAAAGGCATGAGTCACCTTACTTTTCAGTCTGTACTCCTCCACTCCTGAAAGGACACACTTATGAGGAGTTTACTTCACATGTGCTTTCAGTCCAAGGTATTAGAGCAGTTTGTATCATAAGGGTAAACAGTGTACATCAAAGCATGCTTGGGCAGCTTGTCTACATTTGCAAGTCAGAAAATTAGCACCAGTGTCTTTTGTCTCAGTGGGCGTAGATGTGAACATGAGTAATATTGGAAAAATACTTAATAGTGAAAGTCATGTCAGGAGCTTATAGAAGGCCCTTATTAGGGAAATTAGAGTTGTATTTATGCCAAGCCTCCTACTTTGAAGCTCTTCTTGGCCCTCTGTAACCATCTTGACCTTTAACTTGACCAGGCGTGTATTAAACTCATTGGCAGGACACTAACTTGTGCCCTTTGAGGGACATTATTGCCATCAGAGAGCTCAATTTAAGTACCATCATTGCAGCAGATTGCAGCACTTGCTTAATTAGCATAACATGAACGTGAAGAGTACAGTTAATGTAAAGTGCTACTCTGCAGTCCCTTTCCCTGGCTCTGTGAGGGATCACATAGATTTGCTGGCAAACTTGCAGCAAGGATAATTTTCTGCAGACAACAGACTTAACCCTTGCTTCTGGGTGAAAAGAGCAGAGTCATTAACAGTGATTGAGTCATTTTGTATTAATTGTCATTTAGAGCTCATTTCTTCTATTGGACGGAAAGTGACCTGCCCACATCAAAAGGGGATATGCCAAAGGACTTTAAGCACATCTCATTTAGATTTCTCAGAAGATCATCAAATAAACCCTCAGAATATTTCTGAAAGACTTCAGAATTGATGTGCCATAAGCTCCTTGTCTGTGGAGTAGCTTTAAATTGTCCTCAGCACCCTGAATTTGTGTCATTAGTTTCTTAAACCAAGAGAAGAGCAATTATAAATATGGCAACTGAACTAGCCTCTGACAGCTAAGTATATGTAACTTATTTTATATTATTCTACTTTTAAAAACAAACAAATTTGTACTTGGGAATACAGAAATAATTTTAATCAAATGTGTTTCCTTTTTTTCTATTTTGTCAGGAAACATATATCATATGAGTTTTGGCAATGTATTTACATTATATATATATATATATATATATATATATATATATATATATATATCTCCTTTTGAAAAACCTTTATGTGACTCTGTAGTTCCATTATAAAATTAGATTATTTTGGGGTTTTTGCTTTTGGTATTCAGTTTTTGAGTTTTTGATGGATTCTGAATATTCATTCCTTGTCGGATGAATATGTTTGTGCACATCTTCTTCCATTTTTAGACTGTACCTTAATTCTGTTGGTTGTTTCCTTTGGTATGTAGAAGTTTCTTAATTCAGTGTAATGTATCTATTTTTACTTTTATTTCTTGCATTTTTGGGTTGAGAATAAGTGTATTTGTTCTCCTTTTACCATTTGTTTAGTGGCTTTTTTCCTAGAGTTCTAGGAACCACTCTCCTGCTTCTTCCACGAGCCTTCATAAATCAGTGGGTCACTATGAGTCTTTCAGTCACTTTTGACATAGCTGTGTCTGTGTGTATCTTCAGCTTTCATTGGTATTTCAGGAATGTTGGCAACTGAACAATACTTGAAGTAATTTATATTGTTTTAAGCAGCTATCCTGATCTCATCAAACAGGACTTTCTTTCTCCTCTTATCTTTATCTGACCCAGTTATATCATTTAAGACCAAATCAATCATGTCAAAACTACAAAAAGTGTTTGTAACCAGATTTTGTGTTTGTTTGTTTGGGCATTTTGTTTTGTTTTGTTTCATCACACTCATGATGTACATCCACCATAGATACTTTAGGAAGTTCTGCTCCTTGTAATCTTCCAGAGGAAAAACCATTGTCCACTAGTGTAAAGAATCAAACCTAAGAGTTCCATATAAGTAACTAAGTACTAGAGTGGGAAGGGATGGGTATTATTTAACTCACAACCACATGAATTAACCAAGTGGCTCAAGCTAGTACTAAGGAAAAGGCAATCATAAAATCTACTTAAAGGTAAAGTAATATTTGGGGAAAGCTAGTAAATTTCATGATCTGAATCAGTAGTATCACTATTCTCTACTCTAACATGACATGGTCCCCAGTGTTACTGAGAGGTGTATTTCCCTGTTTCCTAGCTCTTAGGAGGTACTGTGAGTCAATCCTTACCTCCAAAATGACTTTTTCTCCCAAAATAGGCTTACATGTTAGAATGAGAGTCTTAAAGAACAGTGTCTTACTGTGGAATTCTGTCTCACATGTGTGAAATATTTGTGGGTGAGCAAAAGGCCTAAATGGGCAGAATGTATGACAAAGTCACCTTTTTAAGTACTTGTAGATTATAACATACAGAGGGATTGCCTAAATTTGTTTTTTAAATAAGTACTCTCATTTTATCATGAAAAAATTTTCTTAAATTGTGACTTACAATTGATAAAAAATAAAAATTTGTTAGCATGTTTATTTTTAAAGTTTAATTATATAAATTGTACATACTTCTTAACAACTTAAGCGAATTCACCTAAGCTTTTTAAATTAAATTTGACACTAACAGCTGTAATTTAATATAAAACTACACAAAATAACTACAATTTTGAGTTAAAAATAAGGATTTTATTTTGGATAAAATGTTGCCAATATTAGTTCCTTTATAAAAACTTAATTTGCATTCTAAGTGTTTTTTCAATTAATAATAATATCTGGAAATTTGCAAAAGTAGGAAACATTTATTTTAAAACTTAATCTTTAATGATAACTAATTTCAGATTATGAAATTTATTTTTAAAAACCCATCAGGATGTACCTATATTATAAAATATGAATTAAAGTGTTTACTCACACATATATATATATACATGTGTATGTTTCTACATTTGATATGTACTTGTTTGAATGTTTCCATGTAAGTATACATTTGTTATCTCTCTTTTATATTATATATACATGAATGTAAATGAAGTCAGTCCTATGTATCTGCGGATCATGCTCTGGAGATTCAGAAACCTTGGATCAAAAATATTATTTTAAAAATTGCCCCTGTGCTGAATATATAGAGACCTTTTTTATTTCATGAATAACATAATAAACACATATTTATTTTTAATAGGTTTACATGTAACCTTGACATAATTTACAGACATGGGACGATATGTGTGGGTAATATGTGTATGCTACATGGTTTAATATCAGAAACAGCTCTAAGCCATCAAGAGTTTTGTATTCACAAGAGTTCTGAGGCCATTCCTGTGAATACTGAAGCACAACCACAGACAGCAAAAGTGAAGATGCTCCTTGGGGCCTGTGTCCACACATAGTCTTTTTTATTTTACTTTCCTTCCAACACCATACTTTTGATGCTGACAGTCTTTTTCTCTGTCTTATAGTTCCATGCTACTATTAGCCAATCTCTTGAGATATTTGCTGGTCCTCATTAGCCCCATGTGATTGCACTATTGTAGAGAAATAGAAGTGGAAAGAGTGAAAACTTTCATCAAGTTCAGATGTTAGAGTAAATTATGAATTATCAGACAACTTGAAGCACAAAAGCCAATCTACAACTAGTGCCCACACACTAGTTGGCGTATCGTATAGCATCTTGCTATGCAATATGTCATACTTGGGCCAGTGGCATCAACATCATCTAGAACTGTGTTAGCCTATCAGGCCCACCTCATATTTAATAATTAGGTTTGTGTTATTTCACAAATTTGAGGGATAACTGCAGGCACCCCAAAGATTGAGAATGATAATAAACATGTCAGCATCTTATATATCTTTCTGTTCTTTCCTCCTTTGAGTTCTATCATAAAATGTCACTTTTGTTTACCTTGCGTTTGGTTCTGTAACAACCCTGATAACTATAATAGTGGGAAGAAAGCACTTACCCCATGACTATAGTTAAGAAAATATTAAAAATAAATAGAATAGAATGTTTTCAGGTGTCCTACAGTGAGATTTTTTTGCAAAAACACATTGTTGAGTCAAACTTTCCCCAGATTAATGAAAAACAGGTTGCTTCCATATACTTGTAGTCCCTTTTGGCTAAGAAGCTAAATTTTCTTAAGTTGTATGAAAATAGTTCAAAACAACATTTAAGGAACCACTTATTTTGTATGAAGCTCATAAAGCAAAGATGTCATATTGCCGTTTCAGTTTGGTTATTGATCCTGTTCATCAGCACAAGATAACCTAAGTTCCTCTGGAGAAATACTGGCAAAATATATTCTCTAGGATGTTGGGCACTACGTGATCAGAAATCTGGTGTAAGGAAGTGAGGACTAGTGAGAGACTCTGTTATTGTATGCAAAAAAAAGGCTGAAATCTTGCATTTGAACATAATCAAGTATAAAAATTCTATTTTCTACAAATATCCATTTTTCTTTATTTACTAGAAATGCGACTATTCTCAGTGAAACATTTCACCCATTTCATTCCATGGTTTTTCCATTTCATTCATATCCCACATAACTGTAGAATGTTAAGTGGAAAATAATTTCATTTGTATGATCTAAAGATGACAGTGGTAGCTTTTAAACCATTAAATTCATGCTAGTGAAGTATTTGTTCGGTCATGAGCTATTAAATTTCTGTATAAGTGATTATGTGTTTTAAGAAAATCTGATAGAAATACAGAAAATTTAATTATAGTTTAGCAGATTTTATCAAAGAAATATTTTATCAAATATTTATCAAATTACTTAGCTATAGTTATGATAATGTATCAGAGAAGTTGCTAGAAATCCAAGAACTATATGTTAGCTAAACATAAAGTTGAAGCTACTAACCTTTAGATCCCTATGAAAATGAAACAAGAGTCGTAGGAACTAAGGAATCCTTCACCCACAGAGGCATTCCAAGGGACACTGAAGAATTTGGAGTGCATGCTTTAACTACACGGTCCAAATAATATGAAGAAGCTCTTCCCGTTGTGAATTTAAAATCTTTAACAATAATTTTTTTATCTATACAAGAAGAAACTTACTTGAATTAAATGTAGTGATAAAAATTTAAATATCAGAATATTTTGTAAAAAGTCTTACATAAAACTCAAGAGTGTAAAGAAAAAGAGTACTCCGTTTTCTCTGATTATCTATATGTGCTAGACTCCTCATTATTTCATCAAGCCCCTGAAGATTTCATTTGTCATAGAATCATAGCATAGTAAAATTGGAAATCACGGTAATTTTTATTTGTTAAAAATGTGCTTTTTTCATATGTAGAGATATTCAGAATGATCCTTTAAATGGAATGTTTTTTGTTTTCAAGAGCATGTGTATGTTATAGCAGAGTTAACTTTACAAATTAAGAAACTCAATATTAGTTTTTCTAATTTTACAAATAAAAGCTAATACATAGTACATGTGAATATTTTTCATTAAAAGAAGAGACATACATAGTGCTAGATTAGAAACATTTACAAGATTGATCAACATTTAATTTTTAGCTATATCTAATAAGGTTGATTAACTTTCTAAATGTCAGCTTTAAAGAGCTGAGCTATCTTAAAATTTCATATAAATGGTTGCAAAATAATAGTTAAGGAAAGGATACCTACCAAAGGCAGTTAATATTACAGTTGGGTTTCTTATTCTTAATTTTAAGGACTTCAATAATAAAGGAATTTACTTTCTCGGGTAGCAGAAGAGCTTAGGGCAAAGGCAAGTATCAAAAAAACTTTCATCTGGGCAATGTTTCCACTTCTCTGTCATTCTTAATATTTTGTCTTGCTCCACTTGTCTACTGTGTCTTAGTCTCATGGGGACATAATTAATGGTTTCTAGAAACTGTTATGTTGACATGTTTCCTCTTTCTGGGAGTTAATAAATCATTGCAATTTTGCACAAGCCTTTGATGAGAACAAATGAAATGTATGTCAACTTTTGAAACAAACATGGTGGAAGATAGATGGAGAAAGATTCCACCCAACCTCAAAACTATGACATCTTGGACAACAATGTTCATTACATGGAATAAATGTATTCATATCTAGTTGATATTCATCATTGCAGAAATTACACATTCCCATGCATGAAGCTAGTATACCCAAGCTACAGTCTTTACACTTGATAAACAATTGCTTACTGATATTAAAAATGATAACTTATTAAAATAATTTAAAAATCCTGCTGGGTTTCATAATATCTTCTGCAATATAAGCAAGAAGGGATCTTTATTGTTTTTAAAAATCTTTCCTTTCAATCACTGTTCTTTTTAGAATGGTTAGATTTTTAAGGCTTTATATATGATTTTATAAAAATATTTAAAGCATCTCAACTGGGAAGGCAATTTCATTCTTGCTTTTTAAAGAATCTATTCAAAGAACTCATTAAAACCATTCATTTAAATAATCTCATGTATGTTCATCATACTATGTCCTTTGGGAGGAAAAAGAAGTATAAGCCCCTGCCAGCAAGCAAGTGAAAGAAACAAATGTTAAATGTGAAAGGATAGTGCTTCATTAAAATTATTTGAATAAGCAGCAACAACCTTAATACCCTTAAAAATCTCTTCCAAGAAACATTTATAGACATTTAGGACAAATTAAAAGCAGAACAAACTAAAAAAAAAAAAATCTGTAGTCAGTTCCTGAACCATTAGTATTTGAAGCATTTAACCATTTTTGCTTTTGCTTTTAGGTGAGTGAAAAAACCAAGTGTATCCACATTATCTGAAGAGTTCATGGGCATATGAACCATACTCATACTGGAGTCTTTTAGCGCTTATGCCGGTGAGCTAAATCCCGGCTACCAGAGTCCTATAAATAACAAAATTTTAAAACATTTATTTTGAAGATCTTCTGCATTTTACTTTAAACCCTTTCTCTGCTATGTATATGTCAGCATTTAGTTTTTTCATCTTTAATTTTCAGTAATAGTCTTTAGGATTTGAAAGATCGTTATGAGGGAGACATGAATAATATAAAATGATTTGATTTACATTTTAGGGGTGGGTTTTAACATGACAATTCTTTTACCCTTTTTTCATGCCCAAGAAAGGAAATGTCAGTAATTTTCTCTGACTCTTAAGTATGATTTAATTGACATGAGTTCTAACCAAATTTTATGGGATTTTTTTTTTTTGTCTTTCCTCTCCATTGAATGTATTTCATCATAGTGGTCTTCCAATGTGTGACCTAACTAACTGGTAATTGATGGAACAATAATGTAACAGATCGGACTGAATATTTGATTCTCAGTAACTTTTTTTCAAATGTCATGGGCTATTTTCAGTTCTAGACTTCGCTTGACTTCAAAAACAACACTGACAATATTGTCTGAAAATTTGGCAAATTGATTCAAGATTGCATATTTAATATTTTGGCACCAATAAGTTATTGCGTACTATGTTAAAATCTGTAAAGAATAATAAAAAATACAAAGAAAGAAATGAAACAAAGTCTGGAAATGGAAGCAAATATACATGAGAACTCAAGGCATAGTAATGTCATTCTGAAGTTTAGTAGGGACTTTGATCACTTGGAATAAATGCTGAGACAATGTGATAGCTACCAAAAACATTCCCACTGCCTAAATGAATAAGGTACTGCTGCTTTGAACATTAAGGGAAGTCAGATTGTTTTTGTAGCATGTACTCTCTTTACAGTAAATTTATGCTTCTTAGCACTTAATGCAATTGTTATTTTTCTTTATTATTATTATTATTATTAGTAACAATTTAATAGATTTTCTTCTTTCTCTAATGTGTATTGTCTTTCAAGACAGAAACTGTGGATGATTTTACTAATTATTTTATTATGCTGCCTGCTTCATTGAAGGAATTCATTAATTTCTTGCTGAATAGATGGCAATTAGTGTAAAATTCCAGTCCTCTAGGAGATCTTTTAAAGAAAAGGAAAGAAAATATAAAAATTTAAGAAATTTATTAGACTTGTATGGCACCAACATGGAGAGATTTTGTAAAATCAAATATTTTTGCTTTGTTAGAGCACAACGTGGATTAATTATTTCTGATACTTTGGATTGCTTACTCATTCTCTTCTGCAAGACTGGGATTTATAGCTAATAAATTATACTTGCTGGATATCATTAATGTTTTCTTGAATGTACAACACTGTTAATATCATGATTTTTTTAAAGGTGGGAATTTGTAGAAGCATCCCTAAAATCATCTACAAATCAAATATTTTCATACAAAACTTAATATAAACTATGTTAGAAAGATCTAATAAAATATTTCATATGTGTCTTTGATTTCTCTAGAAAATTTATTTTTAATTATCAAAGTCTTGTAGAAGAAAGATTTATGAATGCCATAGCATGTATGGTATAGCAGGAATAGTTAACCTAGGTGAAGGATGTTGCTCTTTTATAAGGTAGTGCACATAACTAGTCTCTTTTGTACAAATAACAGACAAAACACAAAATATAAAATGAATATACACCTGAAGGTAACTTGGAGTAGACTGAAGGTGTTCATCAAAATTCTTACACTGAGATGTTTATCCATAGTACAATCATCCTCAGAGTAAAGCTTTTGGAAGGGAAATAAACTTGTTGAGATCATGGTGGATGAAATTGGTATCTTTAAAAGAAGAGAGACTCAGAACTCTCTCTTCTTCCTGTGAGACACAGCAAGTGGGCAGCATTCTGAAAAACAGTAGGATCTTCATCAGATACTGCAGTTGCCTGCAGTTTGAACTTGAGCTTCTCAACTTCCAACATTATCAAAAATAAATGGTCATTTAAGTCATTCAGTCAGTTACTGTAATTGCAGAAGGTGACTTGTAGTAGTTACTAGGCTTAGTTTTTTCTTTTCTTACTTTCTATATTTCTGTCAGGTGACATACTCTTCATATTTATGCAAATAATCAGCAGCTCAATGATGTCAACAGCAAAGTATCTCCTAGCTATTTACTGGCCTAAACCAAATATCTTTATCTATGATGAAAGCACTTTTGATGGGAAGAAGTTTCTGCTAAGAAGAAAGAATAATGAACACATTGTAGGGAGGGAATGCCGAGTGCCCTCAGGAGTCTACTCTACCCATAAAACATTCTTTCGAGAAAAACATACTTACAGAATATAGTAAAATACTATTTGGAAACTTTCTTTAAATATTAAATAGCTCTTCTTCAGTCAAGCGAAGAAGGCATTTATACAGTCAAATGACATTTTCAGATACAATTCTAGCACCTTTATTAGGTGTGAGAAGCACAAGGTCCTTTGTCCCTAGGGGACTCTTCAGGGTTTAGTCCATGGTTGCCATTCAAATTCAAGTCATAGCTATTAATAAATGAGCCACATACGGTCCATACCCAAAGCGGCCTTGGCCAAACTACAGACCAATATTTGGCAATAAAATTTTTATATTCAGAATATTTTAAAAAGACTTTCCAAATTCATCATCACTTCCCTAACATGATATAAATTTCGAAAGTACATCTCGTGTCCTAAAAGATTTTGCACAATTTTTTTGTTTTTGTTTTTGTTTTTTTTTTAATTTTAGCTTAGTTTTCCAACAAATTCTTTAAAGGAACTAGTAACTCTACCTGGAGCAATTGATTTGTTTCATTGCATTTGCATTTTTCAGACATTCATTCTCTTCCTAAATTCGACAATAATTTGCCAATCAAAAATTTTTTCAAAAAAGAAAAAATAATTATAAATTCAAAAATAATATAGTACTTTAAGAAATAAATATCAACTTAAAAATAATTCCTTATTTTGAATTTTATCTTTTAGAAAACTTCAAGAAAAAATATTTTCTCATATCATTGGCTAGAAAAACATAAGAAGGTCTTGTACTCAAGTAGTTTGAGTTTCTATGATCTTTTGTTCTTTGCTTTTGCTCTAAGTGTTATACAAACATAGTGTATATATGAGACAACAGTTCTATCAAAGTAGGTGCAATTATTCTTTTTCACTGAGTTTGAACTACTGCTACCCCAGTTCATTTAAAAGTTACATAGCTACAAAGTCAGAGAGCAAGGTATGAAATTCAGATGAGTCTGAATATAACCTCCAAAATCTATGCAATGCCATTCTACCCTGCCAGAGTGGATTTCATTGATCTTTAACATTTCTACCATATTAGCACTTCAAAACTGCAGAATCTCAGTATGCATCTTAGAACACCAAACCAGAATTTGCCTTCCAATAGTATTTCACAAGTTTGGGAACAATTGTCTTAAGTCATTTGTATCATTAAAGGAAAATATTGGCCCAAAGCATATAGGCATATTCATTTCTCAGTAAATACTCTTGAAAATGTATTTTCTACACACAGATAGATGATTCCATTAATTTTCCATTAAGTTTTAAATATATTTACTGTTAATGGTTGTTTATCACAGAGAAACCATACAACATTATAAAATGAATTTTAAGATTGAGCAAATGAAGGAATCTAATGTCAGTAATGGCAAAGTTCTTCTTAGCAGAGAAATCTATCACAGACAAGAATTAGAGGCTTAGGATAAATTGCAAAAGGCAACTGCATAAAGGACGTTTGAATAATTAACTGCAGACAAATACTAGGAGATATTTTCCACTGAAAAAAAAGGAATATGTGCTAGGTGTAACTTATGCATATGCAGTTTTCACCCTGAGCTTACTTCTCTGTCCATAGTACAAATTGGCTGTCTCTTATTGGCTTAGAGAATTGAGTTTAAGAGAATTGTTTGTCATAAACCCACACTGCAAAAAATGATAAAAAACAATCCTTTAGAGTAAAGAAAAGTGACATTGAGTATAAATTATGTCCCAGAAAAGAATAAAGAACAACAGTTATTGTATCTTTTTAATTTTTATTTATATTTAAGGAAAAATATACTAAGCAAAAATTAATTTTAAATTGACAGTGATAGAAATATTATAAATAGCATCACTGACACTAAAAAGTAATAATTTAAAAGAGATAAAGCCATAGATAATCAAAACATTCTACATAATAACTGACTATATATATATATATATATATATATATGAAGAAAACAAGAGAACAACAACAAAAGAAGACTAGAGGCACAAAGTGGACAAATATAAATATTGCAAATATGATGGGCTTTATCTAAGCATATAAGAAATGGCATCAAATGTAAATATACTAAATTTTCCAATGAAAGAAAGAGCACTAAAGTAGATAAATGAGGATGAAAACCTCTAAATCTGCTGTCTAACTGATTCACTTCAGAATACTGCAGATGCTGACAAAATTTAAGAGAAAAATAGATTCATAATAGTTGGAGATTTTAACATTTTTCTTAAAAATTGATAGAAAAATTAGAAAAACAAAAGCAATAAAAACTGAAAAAGATTAAACAATCCTGCTGGACAATATAAATCAATTGAATATTGTAGATTAAAATATATCAACAAACAGAATAAACATTCTTTCCAAAAGCGTTTAATGTGATCTCTAAGGTGTAGTATGTTATAGGCATAATGTAAATCTTGATAATTCCCAAAATTGAAGCCTTATATATTTTGTGAGTTCAGTTGATTTAAATCAGGAAATAATGCAAATTAAAACTCCAAAGACACCTGAACTAATTAGGAAATAAACCTCTAAGTAACAATTATATGAATGAAAGAAAATCACAAGGGAAAGTTTAATTTATTTTGAAATAAAATGAAAATTTAAACACAGGTAGTGTTTGTGAAAGGAAATATAGTAGTTAAATAGAATTTTATACTTTTAAATTCAGATGTCAGACAAGAAACATTTAAAGTAGATCATCTAATATTTTACTCTAGAAAGCTAAAAACACTAAGTAACAATAGTTAGAAGTTCTAAAGATAGAACAGATATCACAGATCAAATCGAAATTTTATATTCAAGAGTTTCCACTAGATAGTTAACCTGCCATTCTTCAAGGTATTAGCATCTTTATCACATTTTAATAGTTACTTTCAGTTCTTGGTCTGTTACATCCAACATTAAAGGCATTACTAAGTCAGTTTCTCTTAACTTTTATTGGGTACATTGAGTCTGAGATTTAAGTTTAATTATAAATTTGCTTGGCTTGGGGTCTGCTCCAGAGATTAATAAAGCATATTTCTGGGTGTCTCTGAATGGGTCATGGAGGCATGACCTTGGGGTCCACAACTGGCATTGATGCTTGATTTCTGTACAATTGACATGGAGAATCAGAGACAAAAGGCAGAAAAATGTGTGTTTATCCTGAAGAATTGGATTAAGTAAGTTGTTCTTTTATTTTTATGGAGGCTCACAGATAAGTTTACCTTGAATCTCAGAAAAACTAATTTACACCTTTAAAAAAAGTACTGAAACTTTGGTGAATTATTGCATTTTCAATTGTGCATAGGATCATGTTAGGTGGAATCATTAACTTATAATTTTTATTTTTTTGGAGATTCAGTATGGTTTTAGGAGATGTATCTAAGTGCAAGATGACAAAGGGTGGGATATAATAGTTAACTCTGTCAATTGGGTTTGCCTGAGACTCATTCAGCATAATTGTGGATATGGAGGTGCAGCCTTGGGCACAGTACTTTTTTCCTGTCCCCACCTCTCTGGTGCTGGTCCCTTGCTCTGATTTCTGGCCACTATGAGTTACAGCGCTTTGCTCTGCCACAGACCTCCTCCATCATGTAAATGATGTCTTTACAGTGGAGCTGAAAACCATGGAGTGAAACTTCCAAAACGTAAGTAAAAATAAATTCTTTCTCGTTTACATTCTATATATCATGTATTGTGTCCCAGCAATGGAAAATCTAACACATGTAGTAATATTTACTTCTTCATATATGAAAAGGTGTCTGTTTTAGTATGTGTGTTGCCCAAGCAAGCACAAGGGGAATTTTTTCTGAGTTATTATAGAGACTATTCTTTTTTTGTCTTTTGTAGAGCATTGATATTTTACTTAACAACCAGTAAATTGAGAGCTGATCTCCTTAAATTTCTGGAGTCTTGAATTTATGCTTTGCTTGTTGAGGGTCAAAGTATGCACTGGTCTTGAATTTGGTGGGATTCACATTCTAGACTTCTTTTTTTCCTATAGAAAAAGATCATGACATGCATTTGATGAGATTTTTTTTCACAAATAATACAGCATTTTGCCACATGTTGGAGGATGCTTACTTATAATTATGGTCTTACATTTGGTTATAAATGCATCTAGAAAAATGGCCACCTGCTGCTAGTAACTGTGCTAGTAACTATTCTTGCTCATTAAACTTTCTTCTGCCAACAATTAAATGTGTCACTGTATTTCCTGTAAGATAAACTAACAAAACATCATTAAAACAATTCTCTCTCTCTATTAGTAGCCCATGTCACCACCTTCTTTTACATATAACCAATTTTATGAAAGCAGAATCCAATACAGCCATTTAGTCCCACCCATTCACTTGCTTTCATACTGGTTTCCAGCCCCACTGTAAGGGAAAAGGCTACATGCATGAATTATTTCTTCATCCCAAGTTATAGAAAAGTAGATCTGATTTATATTTAGGTATTTATACGATTTTTCATAATTTGAGAAATTCATTTTAATTAAACAAAACGTTTTAATTAATTCATTTTATTTAAACAAAAACATCCCATATGGAGCAGACATGTGAATTCGAAGTAATCTCACTCAGTGTTAACTTTGGAGGCTAATACATGGTATCTGACATAATTGGCTTAAAATAAATAAAATCATGACATGTAACCAGGTTTGTCAATTTAATTGGTTTGGAAACCTACCAGGGGTTTAGCAAAATGTACTTCTGGGTGTTTTTAGGAAAGCCATGGAGGCATGACCTTGGGTTCCATATTTGATCCTTGGCCACTTTTTATCCTTTCACCCCTTTCTGCAGCTAACAAGTCAAGGTCTCAAAATTAAAGTCACAATGGCCAGATGTACATACCTCCCTAAGGGATTAACGAAAGCTTGACATTATGCTGTAATTGCTATCACCTTTTTTGGGATTCCCTATAGAAATAGACCATTGTCTCACTAGGGGTGGATCATTCTTTCTCACCCCCTGAGAGAGAGAGAGACAAAGACAGAGACAGAGACAGAGAGACAGAGGCACACAAAGGGAAAAGTATTCTATAAAGGAATTTTTAAACGTGTATATACTCAAACATGCCATTTTAACTCACTAACACTTCCAAATTTTTTATTTTAAATTGCAACTATTTCCATAATTACTACATTACCTTTATCTAAATATCTTCTAACAATTATTTTTGTTGTTGATCTCAGTGAGAATGATGTTTCTGATTATTTGGTTCTGAAAACTACAGTGCTGATACTCTCAAAATCCACCATCCTCCAAAATGAAGCCTCATAACCCCCATATCAAATGATCTAGTCACTTTGGGAAAGGACGTATGTCCAAGACTAGCAGATCAATTGTCAGCAATGAACAGTGGCTCATCTTTCCGTGATAGAAGGAGGAAAGGAATGAAACACCAAGACGGGCCATTGAAGGAAATGATTAAAAAAAAAAAAGAAAAAATGTTTTGAGGCTGATGACACAACTTCATATATTTTGATTGGCTAGGTTCTTTTAGCATATGTACTCTGGAATGATCAAGAGAGAGGTTTGGTATTCTGCCCACAGCAGATAGTGGGACATTCTAATTGACACTGCAATTGTGATGCTATTTTTCCCATGTCCTCAGACCTTTATTGGCTGTCACCTGTCTTGTGACTCCTCCAGTCTCTGGAAGTTCCTTAGGGTTTCTTTGTCTTTCCGGCCTTCACACTTGAAGAATATTGCATCTCTTAATTGATAGAAGTACATTAGTGAAATCTTGTCAGGATCAAGCAAGGTTGATAATCATTTGTGGCATGATGAGCAAAAAACCCTTCTTTCTGAAATTTGTCACATCATTTATGAGATTTTTGGTGATATTTGCTCTGTTACTACTAATCATAAAGAGTTTGAGAAAAAGTCCTTTTAGAATCCACTATAAAAGATTACATAATTTTTTCATGTGTTAAAATATGAAGATAAAAGAAGTAATAAAAGTAATCACCACAGAGCAATTTCATTGTGAAAGTGACTCTCAAAAGTAAATTCCCTAGTAGACGTAGGATACTGTTGACCTTTTAAACTGTTTTGAAATTTGTAGTATATTGACAATGTAAGAAAATCACTTGCCCTTGTCCATTTCCTTGAAGAGAATTGTGCTACCTTTCCTTCAACAAATCTCGTGTTTAGCTCAGAACCCGTGCTTACTCTGCTCACAACTTTCCTTTCTCTGTTTTCATGTTATATGAATCATCTTTCAATGAGCAAGATTAATCCCCTTTATTAGCACTGCTGGTAGCTCCTTTCTTCTCTTCTGCTCTTCACATCTCTGTGCCTCTTGGATAAGATAATCTAGAGAACAATCACAATGTTTCACAACTATCAATTAGTTTCTCAGGCACCTTCAGTAAGGTGTAAGCTCCTTGTAGGTAAAGGCTCTTTTAATATCCTTGGTCTTTAAGAGAGTGTCTGGTACATAGTTGACATGTATCTGTAAGAGAAATGAGTGCAAGAATGAATGAACAGGAAAAAAGAGAGATGATTCAAATTCAGAAACTAACAAAGTAACCCAGAGTACAAACTCATAAAACTTGTCAATTTACACAAAATTCTTAAGTGTATTTTTTGGCACTTTTTGGTGTATTTCAGAATGCTATGGATCTAGTTTAATACACTAATATTGTAATTCTGTAAATCCAAAGCAAAATTATTGTTCTCAATTTGACATCATTTCTTACCATCTGTAGTTTACAGGAAGACAGGCTTGGGTATGCACGCACACATAACCCCCCCACACACACACACATGCACACATAAGCATGTGTATATACAGATCTAATTCAGAAAGAAACTTCCTTTTGGTCAATTTCCACTTTAAAATTGTCCCTACTTGTTGCCATTCCAAAAAGACCAAGTGAATTATTTCAAGGAAGGAGTAATGCATGTGCTTTGCAAATAACATTTGCATCTTTAAAAACACTTAAATGTTGGAGTCAGGGGTTGTGTGGAGAATAATTATAATCAGGACACAGAATTTATAATATTGTTTTATGATGGTCACCCAGAATTAAACACAAGAAAGTGCAGGAAATCTGTCCACAACACTAAAGAATATTCACAATATTCAGCCAAGGGCCTGGGTCCCACAGCAATATTCTGAATGAGTCCAGCTGAAGACCTACAGCCCATGACAGTGCCTCCCACGAGTCCAGCTGGAGGTCTAGAGTCCACGAGAAGGACTCACACTCTGTTTTATGGATCCATGCTGGGAAGACCCAAAGGTCAGTAGTGGAAGCTAGAAAGTCTATGCCAGCAGGGTGAAGAAGCTGTGCTGGTAGGTTGAGGGTTCTATACTGGAGCTGAGAAGTCATGCTCAAAATAAGAACTAGGGCTGCCCTGAAAAGTAACAATGCCATCCTCAGTGACACAGAGGTCCTGAGCTCCTCCAATGATAAGAACAGTCAAGTACATGTCAGAAAGCCAATTTCTCCTGGAGATTAAATAGCACATATCTTCCCCTCCATAGCCAGGAAGCAATGCTTGATGTAAGGACCAGAGCTCCCCCAAAGTGAACCACAACCACTCTCACCAACAAGGTCCTGAGCTCCTCTGATGACAATGGTCAAACTCACGCTGGGGAAACCAGGCATGATGAGCTCCTCCAGGAGAACCAAAGGTTCAAACAGCAACACTTAGAGAAACTCACAATTCCTCGCTCTTCTTCTCCATTTCTTTTTAGGCTGGCAACTTTCTTCAGGTGGGTTATCTATGCTCAGCACCATACTGATTTAATTCAGCTGATGTAAAGTTGACAACCAGTTTTTAATCCATAACATTAAATTTAAAAAACCTGAAATGGAAATTCCTAGGTATGATAGAAAAATGAATGAATGGTAGTTTGTTGTACTTTGCTCATACTAAAAGGAAGATTTTTCTTGACCTAAATAGATGGCCAAATGTACCCTACCACTTTGGCAATAATCAAAATGTTGTTACTATTGATATTGTATTGGTAAGTTTTCCCTGTTCTGGGACACAAGACCAAACATCCACAAATTAAAGGAGAAAGGCTTACTTTGGTTCATGGGCATGGATTTAGTCCGTGAGTGGTTGATTCCATGGCAGAAACATCCTGGTAGAAGGGCACATTGTAGCAATGCTGTTTCGTTCATGGCATTTAAAGGAGGAAAGGAGGGTAACATGCCAGAAAGCAAGGGGAAAGGAACCAGGTATAAGAACCACGGTTCTGTGTTTCTCACACACCCAAACACAAACACAAGAGTGTACTTCACTCATCTGCTAGGCTATCATTAATCTAATGAACTGAACTTATCAGGATTCATGGCCACGCATATATATTAAAATACTAAAATTAATTTTACATGATTTAATTTCTGTTTTCCAAGATATGTGGTATGGTTTACCACATTTTAGCCTTATTTGTACTGTATCAATGAGTTGTACCTCTCACAAGATGATAAATGATCAACAAACATATACACCAGCTTGGTCTGGTGGTGCATTCGAATATTCCCAAAACTGTGGGAGTCTAATACAGGAAAACTATATGACTTATCCCAGTCTAGGAAACTTTATAACTCAAGGAAACCCTGTCTCAAAATAAAAATTAAAAAAAAAAAAGATTGGGTGACACAGCCTAGTGTAAACTCCCTGGGTTCAATCCCTACAACAAAATGGCACTACAAAAAACATGACAAAAGCGTATTCTTAATATACATGTAATACCAGAGGCCCCACTATTATTTCATAAGAGGTCAAGCTAACCAAAATAAAAGATAAAAGACTAGACCTAGAAAATTACGATATAAACTTCACACTTAAATATTTAGTTCTGTGTCCTACATGCAAAAAACATCTTTCTTTTCATTGAAGAAAGCATTTCTCAAATTGTGCAATGTATTAATTCCCACATATATGAAAACTCATATAAGCAATAAAGCCAGGAATGATTTTTTTAAAATCTAATAAGTGTTTAAAAGATACTCTTGATTCAACCTCAAAACTAGATAAATAAATTGTTATGATAATGAGAAGTCATTCTGAAAAGTAATCAAAATCAAATAGGACAATTCATAGCAATAAGTAATGTTATCACTATATTATATGATCCCATGCCCAAAATCCTAGGAGAATAAAATAAATATATTATAATTAATATGAGACCAATATAAAAATTTAATAAGATATCCTACTCACTGATACATTTCATACAATATGCACATATTATTTTACACTTTGTGTCAAATTCTTCCCCATATTTGAAATTAATGGATTTCTTTTTTTTTTTTTGATAACTCAAAATTATAATGGCTTTTTTTTTTTTGCACTGAATCTGGGGAATTCTGAGGCATTGGATTTGGACTTACTTCATTCCAAAGATACTATACTTTTTCTTTTTTCATATACCTAAGAATGATGAATGCTATCTGTTGGCATTCTTTATATTTATTATTATTAATCTTTGCCTTAATGCTTACAGATCACTCAAGAGTATGAATTCACATGCCCCTGTGGGAAAATTATTATTTACATATTCTCAGGAGTCCATTAGAATTCATTCTAAGTATCATTTTCTATTAGAACCAGAATATAAACACATACATACTTACATATGGGTTATTTTATAGAAACTAGCAATATTTTAAAAGAGAAAGTATGACTGAAAAATCCATCTTCCAGATATAGAAAACTATGCAGAGATAGAAAATAAATATTTATAGGATGCATCTGATAAATATTTTTAAGCTAAATAAAAGATATCCAAGCAAGGACATGAGCACATGAAGCATAATAACTATGGCTTGGACAAAATGCCCCAGAACTGTAAAGATCTTCTGTCTTTGAAGATTAACCTATAATTTAGCAATGTTAACTAAGATTTAAAAAGTCCTAACCAGTAATCCAGTTGGAAAAGAAAATATTCAAATGAAAATAATGCACCAAGAATTTATCACAAGATACAAAATGGATTAGAAGCCTAAGAAAACTAAAACAGAGAGGCATGTTTATCAAAATAATATAAGGTTCATGAATATATCCAAGAATATGTGAAAATTTATTAAATGTTGAAGAGCGCACTTCAAATATGATTAAAGGAATATGTATTTAAGAAGTGCCACTTAGTCCAATAGTCATTTGAAAACATAAATAGAGACCATAGTCCACATCTAATGCTAAAATAAAACAGGTGTATTAAACCTGGATTTGTACCTCTTCCTGGATTGGTAGGACCAATATTGTCAAAAAAAGTCATACATGTAGGTGTTTTGTTTTGTTTTGTTTTGTTTTTGTGCCAAGAATTGAATTCAAGACCTTGCATTTGCCAGGCAGGTGCTGTGCTGCAAAGATATATCCCTGGCCCTATCCATATAATGCAATCCCAGTCAAAATGCCTACAACATTCCTTACAGAACTAGATGAAATAATCCTGAAATTCATATAGAACCAGAAGAGACTCAGAATAGAAAAAGCAACCCTGGGCAACCAGAATGCAGCAAAAGGCACCATAATACTTAACTTCAGGTTATACTACAAAGCACAGTGACAAAAATACCTTGGTATTGGCACCAAAACTGGAACAGAATAGAGGATGTGGAAACATCCCCAGACATATTTAGCTACGTGAACTTAAATAAAGGAGCCAAAAAATATGTTAACAGAAAGTATCCTTTTTATCAAATGGTGTTGCGAAAATTGGCTATCCACATGCAGAAGACTGAAGCTGTGCCTTTATCTCTCACCACATACTAAAATAAAAAGAAAGTGGATCAATTCAAATATCTAAATATTAAAACAAACAACCCATTGGAAGTTAAAAGAGGTAAAATTCTAGAAGTCATAGGTATAGGCAAATATTTTCTGAACACAACTCCAATTGCACAAGAAATCATATCTACAATCAATAAATGGGATTATATCAAATTAACAAGTTTGTGTATAGCAAAAGAAACAATCAATGGAGTGAAAAGACAACCTACAAAATGGGAAATGTATTTTTGCTAGTCATTCCTCAGAGGAAGGACAGATACCTGAAATACATAAAGGACTCCAAAACACTATACTCCCTCAGCCAAAGTACAAAACTCAATCAAAAATGAGCAAGTGAAATGAATAGACACTTCTCAGAAGAATTAAAAATGGTTAATAAACACATGCAAAAATGTTTAACATCTCAGGCCATTAGACAAATGCAAATTAAAACAACATGTTTCATTTTATACCAGAAAGGTCAGTCACCCTAAGTCAAATAACAAATTTTGGCATGGCTGCAGTGGAAAAGGAGCACTTCTATACTGGTGGGAATGTAAACTTGTACCATCACTGTAGCAATCATATGGAGATTTCTCAAAGAATTAAAAGTAGAAATTCCATTTGTCCCAGCCATTCCCCTACCAAGAAATTTCCCAAAGAGCTTCACTATTGTAATCCCAAATACTGAGTATGGTAATCCAAGTATTGTAATCACCTTGTCAATCTTCCCCACAATCCAAAAAGTTATGTTTGTAATTCCATTGGAACATTATTGGAATCCCAGCAAGTTAATTCCAATCTACCACCTCCAATGCAACCCATGGTGAGAGTAAAGACACCAAGATATAGTCCAAGTTAATGGCAGCCAAGGAGTCCTATCCCCATGAGGATGTGAGGACAGAGGCCCTGACCCAAGGCCTCTCCCAGAATTTATTATCTTGTGCACTGGAGGATGAGTGCCAGTAAGGATAATGGGAGCTATGTGAGTAACTCAAGCTGACTAGTCAGGTAATGAGAAAAGCATCTTTGCAAAATGCAGGGATAAAGATATGCAAAAGGTTCAATTAAGATAGCAACTGAATTGTTTTTGGAGGTTGTCGCTTCAGTTTCTGATATGTAAATTTTTGTGCCTTGGGGACTCATAGCCTCTTTATCTCAAGGCTCATACCCAGTTGACATTCCTGGAGCTGACTGGCTCTTCCAGCCCACTGTGCTCATAGCTTTTACCAGAGCCCTATGCAAGGAAACAGGAGACTGATGGCCTTAGAGATTACACACCAGTTCCTCACTGGCCTTATTTGCAAAGCTCAGAGCCAAATGAAGAGAGACGGAAACACCAAAGTCAGCTCTGTACATACCAGTATAAGGAAATAAGTCTCAATATAATCAAAGCAGTAGCAATTTTTTTGCATTCAAGGGGAGTCACTCAAATTACCTCCCACACTTCACAAAAGACATCATATTACAACAAGGCATATACACCAATGCTTGTAGCAACGCAAGTGATAATTGCTAAATCTTGGGAGCATTTGATATGTCCATCAAAAAATAAATGGACAAAGAAAATGTGGTATACATACATAAAAGAATACTACTCAACTATGAAGAAAGATAAATTCAAGACATTTCTAAGAAAATAGATACATCTTGGAAACCTACTGTTAAGTGAAATAAATCAGACATACAAGTTTCAATACTATATGGTTTCTCTCATTTGTTTATCCATAGTACAAATTAAGAGCCAAATCAAAGACTGGTGACCAGAAACAGGAAGATAGATCTTTGGCAAATGCAGAGGAGACCAAGAGATAGTGAGGGAGGAAGCAGTAGGGAAGTGGAAGGGGATAAAAAAAAATTAAAATGTTTCAGGTATGTGTACCAATGAATATAATCATTATACATTGCAAACATAAAATAAAAAATATAATATTAATGAAATTGGAGAAAAGGAAGAGAGTTGGAGGGAGGGGTAGGATAGAGAGGTGTGAAATAAAAGGAATCAAGAAATCTCAGTTAAAGATGCCCACTTCCAAGAATGAATGGAAGCATTATATGCTGCAAACAATACTAATTTTAAAAAATCAAAAATACTAATAAAATAAAATCAATTAAATGGAAAATTATACCTATCAAAATTTATTTTCAACAGTGCAAAAAAATACAAGGTGCCCAAAGCCTCCAGTTACAGAATTCATTATAAATATTGTAGCAAAATACAGTATGATATATGGAATTATTCAAATATGTGGATAAATTTTACTTAAATGAAAGTATGTTTAATGTATTCCTATACAGAGAAACATGGTTTTGGGAACAATTTTACTATATGTACATATTTTGTATATATGAAAAAAATTTAAAGTGAATCCATACTTAAATCATATTGACGGAGTAAAATGACTAATTTTTCATTTTGATTTACTTATTTTCCTGCACTTCATTTTTTATTTGCATATGTATTAATTTTATATTTTAATACATGAAGTGACTGGTCCAGAAAAGATAAAGGAGAAGAGTGGTATTCTATACAGGAGTGTGCTTAAATCCTGGTTTATTTTCCTTAAAGCAACTAGCAAAGACACTTCGCAAACCATTGCAAGGAAAATCCCAGTTGTTACATTAAATCCTACTTGTTAAATTTAATGCTGAATTATCTACTCAATATACATGCTATGCATTTTCACAATCCACTTGTCTTAGTTACTTCTCTCTCTTTGCTGAGACAAAATACCTAACACTGAAAATTAAAGGGGGAAAGGTTCGTTTA
Organism: Hydrochoerus hydrochaeris; assembly: GCA_004027455.1. Lineage (NCBI taxonomy): Eukaryota > Metazoa > Chordata > Mammalia > Rodentia > Hydrochaeridae > Hydrochoerus > Hydrochoerus hydrochaeris. The sequence goes on along the minus strand of PVLA01004974.1, from coordinate 15,947 downwards.
GCTCATAGTTTGTAGAGGCTTCAGTCCACAATCGGCTGGCTCCAAGGTAGAATGGCACATGGCAGAGGGGCAGCAGTTCATGGTGACTAAAGATAGCAAAACCAAGAAAGGGAGAGGAGACAAGACTTTTTCTGTCCTTTATGTTACATTCAGGTTACCTATCATAGGGTGAGTATAGGATTCATCCCCTTAATCCTAACCAAATTATGTCAAATTAATCAGTGGACTAATTTGCGAATTATGAACCCTCAATCTCAGAATCACACATTCTAGGTCCAGCCATCTCTGTAAAGCACTCCCCACCATGACTGCTTTGGGGACATCCAGATACAGCCATAACACCATTCAAGATCATTTTTGTTCTTGTTTAACCTACTATTTTTTTGTTGTCAGTCATTTGTACCAGTTTTCATTCTTCCTTAAAATAATTTAAAGATTATATCAAATAAGAAAACATCAAACATTTGATAGACTAGAATAAGGAATAATTAACTTGCTGGCAATATTTTCTCTTCCTAACAGATAACTAAATTTCAGTTGTCTTTCAAGTAATTCTGTTGTAATTCCATATGGAAAGATTTTTTTTTCTGAACATATACTGTTTAGCTTTAAGATATCTCTTTCCTGAAATAATTTTATTATATATCACACTCAAGGAGAGCTATGTATTATTTTACATTTTTTTAAAAAATAGAAGTCTCAGAATATAGCAGGTAAATATGTTGGATAATTAATTCCCATTTGAAATGTGTGATTACAAAAAATAAAACCAAACTTGATAATAGTATAAAACTTAAATTGCCCACTGGGTTTCCTGTCATACACATAAAAGTGTTCTAGTTATGTGAAGATAAAAATAGTATCTCCTGGGGAATATTGGAAAACATGTTTGACAAATAGCACTGATAAAATTGGATCGCTACTTTTAACATCTTTTTAGCTAGTTTTACTGGGTTTTTTTTCAGAAAATAGAAAATTATTTCAAGCAATTTTTTCCTTAAAATTCAAAAAGGAAAAAATGTAATTGTTTAATGTGCTTCATAAGCTATTTTAACCTTCATTTGCTTATATTTTTAAAAGAAACAGATAACTTTTCTGCAGAATCCTCTAGTCTTTACTTTCCCAAAGGCATCCCTAAATTCCTTTAATTTTTAAATAGCCTTTAAATAAGTAGTTTGATCTAGGTTTTGTTGCTAATCTTTGATTGATGGCCCATACTCTTCAGAGGTGACATGAGTCCTTCCAAGAATAAAATTGTGTGTATTCTTTTTATGTTAGTGTCCATGGATGTTCAGATCCATGAATTCATTGGAAGCTAACAAATTGTTTATGAATAGACTCTTTTCTTCATCTAACCCTTGTTTGTTCTGAGGTATAATTCATATAAGAAATATAATGATGGGCATTTGACTATTTCTCTTTATTTGTCTTTTTTTTCTAAATAAATTGAAGTTTCTCCAGAAACTTTGAATTTTTACTGTGGCATATGTAATGCTTGCTGCCTCCTCCATTTTTCAGCCTTCCAGGTACCCATGCTATTTGCAATGTGTTTTTTTAAAATTTTCCCAATAAATATCAAACACACCACATCTTGCCTTGGAGTCTAGTTTATATGCCTCTCTTGATCAATGTAGTATCAGCAAAAGTTAATCAAGATGTACAGAACATATTTGCATAACTGGCTTTCTTTATCTCATCTGGCCATCACAGTAAGAACATGCCCTGAGGAACTATGCAAATCTGAGGAAACTAGGAGAAATATGAGAGTCCTAACCCAGTTTGTACCCTGGAGCCAAATCTGGCCAAGCTCACCCAATGGGATCCTTCCACATCTCACAGATGTACAAATGAATAATTACTATTTTAATACATTGAGCTTGGGGTGATTTTCATAGAGTACTTTGGTAGAGATAGCTAATAAATGAGATGGGGCTTTTTTATATTAATAAAGCTTAGTGAATTTAAAAACTTATTGTGTGCTTCAGTCCTTTGTAGTTATTATCTTGCTGCATAATCCACCTATCTCAAAGCTGAATTTGGAGAGAATCTTGATATTGATTACTCTGTCCTCTTGCTGCCACTGTAATTATTTTTGATAGTCTAGTGTTTAAAAAATTAAAAATTTCGAGGAAGACAAGATGGCTGATCAGTGAGCAACAAAATACAAAGCCTCCAGGGAGAAAACACTCATTTGCCAGAATAAAGCACCCTGGAGAGACCCAGACAGAGGGAGATGGATACTCTTGACACAGGAAGAAATTAAAACGTAAAAAAGCTCATCAAATACTTCGGGACAACAACTGAAACAGCTAAAAATTACAAGACATAGCATTTTCACAGTGACCCGCCAAGTTTGCACCAGCTTAAATCTGCGCCAGCAGGCAGAGCCACCCAAACTTGTTCCCACCACCATTCACAGGAAACACAGCAACACTGAGGTTGGGGGTTGGTGAGCCCAACAAAGAGAGGAGCCAGTGAAGAGACCTTCATTAATCCACAGTCAGTGCTGGGAATGAGACCCTCCCCCACAGGAAGGGTGCAACCAAATGGGCAACATGTTGGAATTGGGCAGGAGGAGCCTGAACTGGGAGCAAAAGTGACTTCAGTTGGTTGTTCCCTCCCCAGAGCAGATTCATGGGATTTGCTTGGACTGGGTCGTGCCCCTGACTGGGACCCAATGAGATGTCCCAAATCAATTCCCTGTGCCTAGCACGCACTAACTGGGTGAAAGGCACCTGAAGTTTGGCTGGCCTGGTGGGGAGAGGCAGGCATACACAGCCGCTGCTTACACCTCAGTGACAAGAGCAGGCAGGAGAAGGTGGAGGTCCCTCATCAGCATGATATAATGTGGCCAGCAGGGAAGGGGGCTGGGGCCTGCACTGTAACCTATGTGGAGGAAACCAGGGCCATGACAGGAGAGAGAAGAAGGAGGAGGCCCCCAGCCTAGAACCCTGAGAGCACTGACCCAGGAGAAGGAAAAACAAGGGAGACTGAGGGTGGCAAACACACAACATCAGACATGGCTTCAGTGGACATTAAGAGATATCTTCAGGACCTTGTAGATGAGCTCAAAACTGAAATATTAAATCAGGTAAAGCAGGATATGAGTAGAGTAATTAAACAAATACCCTCAGGAAGCATCTCTTAGGATGATACAGATGGAAGAAGGGAGGAACACAAAAAAGGAGAGAAACATTCAATAAAGAATATAAAGAAAATATAGAAAACATGAAGCAGATTCAAAGAGACTACCAGAATATTAAAAACTCCATTGAAAGCTGGCAAAATGCCTTAAAATAAACTAAAGATAGACTATCAAAACTTGAAGACAAGTTTGCAATGTGTGATGATGAAAGGAAAGATCTCTAAAAATAACAAGAAAACAGGCAGTAACAATACAAAGGCTAGAAAATGACAAGAGAATCTACAATTTAAGAATAAGAAATGTGAATGAAGAAGCAGGAATACATACAGGCGAATCACAAAGGCTATTCATGGAAATAATTAAGGAAAACTTCCCAAGCAAGGGAAAAGAAAATGACATTTGGTTGTGTGAGGCATACAGAACTCCAGCCACCTACAACCAAAACAGAGCTACACCCAGACATATAATAATCAAGATACCAGAAATTCCATATAAAAACAGAATATTAAAAGCCATCAGAGAAAAGAAACAGATTACCTATAAAGGTAAGCTCACCAGGATCACAGCTGACTTCTTGACACAGACCATCAGATCAAGAAGAGCTTGGAACAAAGTATTCCAAGCCCTGAAAGAAAATAACCTTCAGCCCCGATTGATGTACCTTGAAAAACTGTCACTAGAAATTAATGGAGAGACAAGATGCTTCCATGACAAAGAGTAACTGGGGGAGTTTGTGACCACCAATCCAATCCTACAGAGAATACTGAAGGACATTCTAGAGAGAGAAAAAAAATACCAGGATTTTAGGAACAGTGGTAGAAAGGCCTCAATGAGTGGGGCAGGCAGTAGAATGAAGGAGAAATAGCATAGCAGAAATGAGGCAGAGAAAGATAACTAGAATCTCTAACATAGATGGCCTTGATACACTATATTGTTAATAGTGCACCAGGATTTAAAACCCACATTACTCACACTACTCTGCTTAGATGTATTCTATTCTGTTCCAGTCATTCGACCTGTACTAGATTTGAGGGCACAGACAGTAATCCTGAAAATAACAGGATATAGTATGGTAATCATCCTTAATTTCCTATTAACTTAATCTAAAGCTCTGTAAAACCTACACTGTTTTACTATGACTGATCATAATTGAATCTGGTTTGTTGGATCGCTGTTTTGTATTGATAGATTTTATTCAAAGCTGTTATGATCGATAGTATTAAGTCTGAGAATATAGACAACTGCACTTAAGATGACAAGACCCACTAGAATATCCACTATGGTTTGATTATTACCTGCCTTTGAAGTTTTATACTGTCTACAATGTTTTATTTTTACTAATATTGTTATTTACTGCTATACTCAATTATACTGCTATATTCAATATGCCTGATGATATAGACAATTCTATTGAAGATAATAAGAAACAACACTGTAATCATTGTAGATCACCTTGTACTGTGGTTTTATACTACTTTTTGGTTTCATATTTTTATAGGAATTTGTTTTGTTTTGTCTTGCTAAGTTTTGTTTTTCCTTCTAATACAGAAAGGATAGAAATACATGTAGAGATTCATGCATGCGTAGCTGTTTACACTCTCGCTCTTTGACTATCTACTTTGTATGCTTTAATTTTGTAACTTGAACAACTATTTCTAAGAGGACAATATGTAATTTGTTAACTAGTGATTTCTTATTGTTTATCTTTTTTTGTAATTCTTTATTACCTCTACCCTTTATATGCTTTTGTTTCTCTTTAAATAAATTTAAAAAATTAAAATTCCTCTCCATGTCATAGTCAAATTAGCAGAAGTAATAATGAAAAGGGTGTACAAAACATCTGAGGAAGTTAGGACTGTTTCCTACAATTGCTACTTCTACATTTTCTTAAAAATTGTTTATGAAATTCTTTCAAGTGATTACAAGAATTAGGTGAGTTAATTTCACAAATACTCTAAGGAAAACCCCCTGTGCCTATTGGGTAAATAAGTTCAACACAAAGTACTTTATAAATGTCAAAATAATTAACATCAGTAGATTTGTCTGCCCTGTATCTCCTCTCTAAATATAATAGCCCACCTTCTCATGACCACACACACATGCATCTTACCTTTCTGGGTAAGATTTAGAAGGCCTCAGTAAAAAGAAATGCCACTGACTCAGCCGTTTTAACTGCTGTGTTGGAGGTTAGAGATCATAATTAAAAAGCAGTTACCCTGTTTCAAATCAATAATATCTCCCATAAATAGCATTTTCAATACATTTTGTTCCCAACTGTAGATGTACAATAAATCTGAATTTCTGTAAATGTATAGTAAATCTGAATTTCTGAACATGAAATTAGTATTATTCATTTAAGATAAACTGTAACATTAGAAAAGATGATGCTAGAAATAACATCATCAGTCAGTGGTTAACTAATCGTTATTATCATGAAATCATTGTAAGTATAATGTTTACTTACTGAAAATATTCTGTGCTATTACTGAAATGTTTAAAATAGAAATATACAATACTATAAATTCAAATTTTATAAGTTACTATAGTACAAAAGTACATCTTTTATTGCTTCTTGGTCTTTGGAGTAAGATCAAGGGCAGAAATATATCTTGATTTTCAGACATATGTGATGACTTGGCTTATTATGCTTGTGATAACATTTTTTTCTCTGTGAATTTACAATTCTCCAAATGTAACTATAAAAATGAGGGAAAGATAACTAGACAATACTTGTTCTAAGATGTTATTTAATGCTTTGAGGTTCATATTTAGTTTACTTTTTATGCTAATGAATTATACTAAAAATTGTACTTTAATTCCAAATACTTTATTTTAGATATTTTATTTTCCCTAGAAAAATATGAAAATATATTATTTGAAAAACTTACTACCATTTTTTACTAAAATTATAATTAATTCTTTGCAAAATTGCATTTGTTAGAAAGCAATGCAAATATTTCTAAGGAAAAGAATTTCTAAGTTTATCTGATTTCTGTTAGCTTGCATATGGAAAAAAATTAATTGTACGTTTTATGGCATTACTTTCATTTTTTAAAATAGCTTTTAGATACATGAAATACCCAGATAATAACTGAAGAGTCCTAACTAGCTGACCAAGCTGTCATTGCCTGAATAAATCTGTTACAAATCTAGTCTCAATAAGCCATTATTTAGACCTATTGATTAAGCTTTGGCCGAGTATCTGAAACCTACATTATCTTTATCATCATGCTTTCAGTCATTGTTGTTCATATTTTAAATTAATCTTGCAGAAAACAGTTGTATTTGGTTTTAATATGTATGGTCTTCACCAAGCATAAAAATAAAGACAAATACTATATAGAAATGTTGAAAGATAAATATTTTCATTAGCACATATGCAGATCCAGTTAACATTTTAAGTTGCAACTCTAGTTTGCATCTTGATTTTTATAAGGAAATTATCCTTCCTTACACAAAATTTTTATTGTATTTCCTTAAACCCATGGAATTTATCAATACCTGGCTTATTTATACCCATGCTTATTTATGTGCATTTATGTGCACTTTATCTCACTTACAATGTAAAGTATTTTTAAAGTTAAAAAATATTCCCCAGACCAACAGATGATATAATATTATATCTTGTACATAGCAAATTTCTATAGATACTTGCTGAGTAGATGAGAAATTTATAAATGGAATTGTGGCCATAAAAACAAAGCTGATAATATTATTTTTATTTGGTAAATAACTCATTAAATATTCAAATGCAGTCAATGTGATATTAATGTATTTCAGGACATTCTATGTGATGCTCAAATTGTCAGATGCTCATGGTTTATTAAACCTGTGGTTTATGAAATTTGAAAAAGTCACTAGTGTATTTGCATATTTTTCAAATCATTGTTTCTTATGTTTCTCCTACTGAATAATTCATAAAATAAACAAGTAACTTTGAAGTAGAAGTACCAAGAGAGAAATAAATGTGTCTAAATTAGAAAGACAAGAAAATAGAGATGAAATTTGATAATCAAAATATATGTAATACACATTAATGGTAGATGAATTTATGTACAAATAAATTCCATTTAGCTTACAAATGTAGGACTGGCATAGAGAAAAAATGATGAAAACTCAGAACACATTTCTAGAAGTTGAAAAATAAAAATATAAACACTAAGCAGTGTGATGAATTAAGTAAGCTTGATACAAAGATGGCTGAAAAGTGCAGAGAAAACAGAAAAGGATGAAAAACATTTTAAAAACTGGGAAGGTTGAGGAAGATGGAAAATAAGTGATATCTGAATGATTGTAAATTATTCCCCATTTTCACTCTTAATATATTCTGTGGAGAGAGGCAGTAAGTGTTATTCCAGACACACAGGGCAGAAATGTAAATTTAAGAAAAGATGAATTGTTGAAGAACTGGGGAATAGGACATAACCAGTATGGTTGGGCATTGATTATAAATGAAGATATTTTAGAGTAATTTATTACTAAAAAAAAATATGAAATAGCAATAAAAAGAAAAGAATTGGAAATGGTTTCAATATATTTGATTTCATCTTCAAAGCAATGGAAAGCTGATGAGATTTTCAGGTGGTAAATTATATAATGAAATTAATGTAATAACCACACGTGATGATACAAATAAAAATGAAAAGTAAACACACATTTCTGACCTACCTTTATAAATTGTGTCTCTGATAGCATCTTCATCCACCTTGGAAAACAGAAATCAAATGAATGTCAAAATATTTGTGAAACACTTGATTATCAGAATAACAGAAATAATTGTTGGAAGTTTCTCAATTATGATATTGAAATTTTTAAATAATTCCAGGAAATAATTTACACATTTCTGTTCTAGTAATGTTATTATATCTATTCATCTCAAAGATTATACAATAAAAAGGGAAAGGTCAGTGGAATATTTTTGTAGGATATTATAAGAAAAATTGAATCTTTTTTAATCTATGAAGTTATTATTAGCAATATAAGAGGACAGAGGGTATTATTGTTTAAGTGTCTATTGTGTACCAATCATATATTTTAAGCTATATTTACATATATGATTCCATTAATTCTCTTTCGCTTTGCAAAATGTATTGATGTGGAATCTCAGGGTAAGACATGTGCCTTACATTGCTCAAGTTCAACACATTAGGACAGGGTAGTGCCATTTGACTTCAAAAATATATCAAGCAGATAAACAAATTTTAAATAATACCTATAGTCACAAGATATTCCGGTAATGAATTTTATCTCCTATATTTAACTTTAGGTGCAAATAATTTATTCATATCTGTTTCATATGTCACCTTTACTCTTATTTCTCTTTTCATAAAATCCTATTTTGCAATAATTTTGCTCTCATAATAACTTTTCTGTTTCTTAAAGCATATGAAGATCACATTGAGACCAGAAAGGCTCCTTTCTCTCATATAACCTGATAAAGGCACAAACCACTGTTAAAAAAGTGGAAAGACTACTTTTTGAGGTAACTGCAAATTCATATGCATTTGCCATAAACAGTATAGAAGTCCTGTGTAGCCATCACTCAGTCTTGCCCAATGGCAGAATCTTGCAAACTTATAAAGATTTACTTTTTGAGACTTGAATATGATATTATTATTAAAGAATCTCTATTGCATAGAAGGTGGTTAACTTACTCACTAGTCAGAGGCAGTGTAATAAATATAGGCCTTAGAGTCAGAGCTAAATTTGAATCTGAGATCAACATGCAAGTATGAAGTCACCTCATGTTAGCAGTTGGTTTTTTACCATTGTCACAAGAGGATAAAGTAAAATATCAAATGTAAATTACAAATGCCTATGTAAAATTACTGCTTTTACTGGTATGTTTTATTGTATGTATTTAACTTTTTGACGAGCCAAAAAAGTTTAGAGCTCTAATATTAGCCTGCAAACATCATAACAGCATAAATATTTTGGGTAATAAAAAATGTCATACCTCACCTCTGAAGTAGGGTAAAGCTGTTAACATGAACTAAAAGAATTGGGGTGGGCAAAATACAGGCACTGAAGAACCTGAAGCAATCATGAGCACAGACGTGTCACACAAATAGTGCTCAGCTCAGGTATAAGGCGTCACTTTGGATTAGCAGAATCTACATCACCAAACTGAAATCCATCTAATGCACAACTCAGTGTCCACTGTCAAATCAGTGGTTAAAGACAGTAGGAGCACAACAAATGATAACAAAATGCAGAACCACCATCAGCCCCGGGCATTAAAAGTAAAGTATGTAGATCAATTCTCATAAAAATAGAACCTCTACTGAAGGTCCTGACACTGGAGTTCCTTAAAGAGTCTCCACTTGTAACTGATGATCTCCAGGACACTGCACTGATTTGTTTCCCAAATAAACTGAAGCAATTTATTATCACCCACTGACAGGCTTCCTAAGCAGCAAACATGAGTTCTCTATGGCAAAAAATATTATTCAAAAGAGCAAATAATATACGTAAAATAAAAAGCACCATGGTGGGGGAGATATTTTTTCATAGCTCTTCTGTTAAGATATGTTTGTAGACAACAATAATTTTCAGAACTTCTAATTTTTCTGAGTTTCCAAGTATAAATATAAAGAAATAGATTCCTTTCTATGCACTTTCTACTTAAGTAAGACTTCAGAAGAAAGGAGAATTCATTTCATAATATTTTGTACAGGCTACATTAGCAGAGGGCCCCTTTTATCTGTTTTGTTTGTCAGTGTGATCACCTTAGGTGGTGTAAGCTGATATTGGATAAGGAACCCTGGGAATAGTACTGCACCTCAAGTACATCAACTACAGAAGAGAGAATAGAGACATAAAGAGATTTAAGTCACCAGTGAGGCAGTAAATGATGAAAAATATTGGAAATTATTTAGAGAAACCGAAAATTTTAAGATAATGTTAGAAATTCAGGGATTATTCAAATGTAATGGAGATGGCTACAGAATCAATAGTCTTACATGTAACTTCTAGATACAGAATTATCATTGTACCTGGCCTATTTCAGCTTCTCAGTGTTACTTTTGAGTAAGTGAGTGAGTGAGTGAGTAAGTGAGTGAGTGAGTGAGTGAAGTAAAATAAAATGGAAACAAGAGTCACTGTAAGCTGTTGACAGATATAAATGTTGAAGTTTCCCTCTTCTGTTTATACAAAATGTAAATATTTTCTGAAACTCCCAAGGATATTTCTCTAAGAGTTTAAAGGATTGTTCAATGGCAAAAGCCACAATTTCATGGCTGAAAGAATGCAATGTGCTAAGCAGAAAAAATCAGGCAAAAAATAAAGAAGAATCTAGTATTGTCTCTGTAAGAAAGGCCAACATTTATATATGATTAAGTGCAGCATTACCTTTTTTATTTTCTGTTTTTAAAGACCCTTAACATGTATTTAAGATGAAGAATGTTCTTCTCCGGCAGGAGCGTTTGTGTCATTTCTAAGTCATAGCTCAGGTTAGCACCATCAGGCTGTTCAGGTGGCTGATGAGCTGGTCTGTACCTTCTGAAGGTAGAAAAGTGCTGTGCTGGTCACAACAGAAGCCGAAGAGTGCAAAGGAGAACTAGCATCCTTGTAAAAGGTGTGGCTTTCCTGTCTGTGGTGGAATGAAAAATCCTTTAGTTGGAACTAAAACGTTGTTAAAATTCCCGAGCACCAGTGAATATCCTATTTGTTTTTTTCTTCTTTGAATAATACCCCGGCTATTGTAGACATTTAAGTCTAATGTGCTTTATATTTCTCATCCATCTCATGACCTTATCTTTCCCTTACTTTTTAAATAATCATTTTAAAGCTATTTACCTATCACCAATGTAATCTAGGACAGTAATAAGATATAAGAAAAAGGAAGACTTTCTTTGGACTTCCGATTTATAACATTTCGCATATTACATGCAGTTGAGCAATTGAGCTAATCCATTTCTCTGGATCTGCCTGTGCCCACTGTTAGAATGGCGTATGATTTATTTGCAAGCAACAACTATGCTTCTCTTCCAAACCCATCTTCTTTGTACCTCTCTTGATAGTACTGTACATCAGGTCCTCTGAGAAACAACATATTAGTCATGAAAAATATATTTTGGAGGACAATAAATAAGAAGAATAAAATTTTAAAAAGGATAATAACAGACATGGTTTGGTACACAATGTTGTATGAAACCTGAAGAGAAATAAAAGGAAAAAGGACTTGAAAGGAACATGCTACAAAAGCAATGAAATTCTGAGAATCTTTTAGCCTTGCTAATAAGGATTAGCACTAATATTATATGTAAGAAGTGTACAATATCCCACAGGAGTTAGCCTAAATAAATACGCCAATAGCAATCAGTTTTGGGCATGAAGTAGGTGAGAGAAGCAGAGGTTCGTGTGAATGCAGAGGCGGGTGCCCGGGGTGATGGGCCGGCTGTCAGCAAACTCACAAAATCCTATCTTGGGATGTATTTCTTAGCCAACAGAGACCACAAAACAGCATTCCCATCACTTGCTGACATTTACCAATAATTTAAAATTTAGCTTACTGTTTATTTCCACTGGGAAACCATCCCTACTCACTTCCTTTTTCCTCTTTCTCTATCATCATAAAATGCAAAATTTTAATCCATCCCCCAGGATCACAGTATACACTAAATGTCTGCTTCGTTTGATCTTTGATGTGAGCACCTGGAAGACAATGATTCTTTTTCTTTTTTAATCTTTGAGTTCTTACTGCTAGCGTGGTTCTAAAGGACATAGTAAACGCTGAACAAGTGTTTCCTGAATGAATAACAGCGTACCTGAGAGACCAAAGGAGGTCCACTTAGGTTATATCCTGAAACTTTTGCATACCATAGTGATGAAAACAGAGCACCAAGAAAATTCTAAAATCTCTCTTTGAATGCGAACTAAATTCAACTTACTGTTATCTATCAGAGATTTAAGACTTCGATATGACATAGGATGTAAATAACTACTCAAGGTAAGATTCAATCTGTGCTATTATAAAAATCTGAGAGTCAGCCTATTAAAATTATACTTTAATAACAAGATATACACTCTTCTTACAAGGAAATATCCCAATTATGATACCATGTGGAAAAAAGTTCAGGAGATAATATAAATTTTAATAGAGAGGGCAAAAAAATGGATAATGCTATTTGAAGGAGTAAAAGGGTATGAATTTAAAACAAATTTAAATAGAGAGGGACTTGACCTCTTTTATACAACTCTAATCTCTAGGACAGTGTGATTGTCAAGAATTTTGTCTTAATTAAAGAAGAAAAATCAAGCTGAAAAGGAAACAGGCAATAGAGTAAATGCCATACACACCCAATTAGCTAGCTAGGGTTGAGACCTGTAGTCTGGAATTCCAACTCAGATTTGCAGTGTTTGCACTCATGGTTTCACTAAGAAGTGGCAATGTGGTCAGAAGATTTTTCTATTGATTTCAGGAATTTTAATTCCAAAAAGAGTTCTGTACTCTTGCATTTTTATCAATAAAGCATTTGAGAAAAATATCAGGAAATGAGTTATACATCCCAAGGTTATGAATTCTGAAAGTTATTAAATTTTCTCCACCTGAAAAACATCACAATTTTATGAATGTATTAAAATTTATGTACATTTTATAGCAGTAATTTGTATTACTAGCCTTAATGCTTCTATTTGTAGCAAGCTGATTCTTTAAAATCCTGGAGTTTTAATTTTCTAGTTTTCAGTAAGTTTATAATATGGTTCAAAATGTACTATTCCCATTGAGGATATGGATACTAACATCAACCATTCTTTCAGATATAATGAAGATCATAATATAAAATTTTTAACAAATCAACTTGTTTCCATTTAATTAGGCATTTGTTTCAACCAAGGATTTTCATGAAATGTGTGGTTTATGTGCTGACAAAATAGCAAATGAGAAGAGAAAGCCAAGATGCAGTAATTATCACAGATGTCTGGTTCTTTCAGGTCAAAGTGCATTAATAGGTTTTACAAGTTACTAAAATAGGAACTAGAATTATGTTTACATTAAAGAAGAGTTCAACAGAAATAATAACCAATTAATGAATGTATAAATTATACTCAGTCTATTTCCATCAATCAATAATGAATCCACATTATTATTTAGCCTTATAAAACTGAACTTTGGTGTGTATGTATATGTGTCAGTGTTTACTACATAAAAACATCAAAAAACTGTATGAAAACATATTCTATCTGGAAGTTTCTTTTTGATTGCAATTTTTGGACAGTATGAGTCATTAAAATGTAACTTTCCAACATTCTCATTATGAACCATATAGGTTGTTAATTCATTGGACAATAATTTATTTTTAATCTTTCTGTGAATATCATAAATGAAAGAAATTTTCTGTCTCAGAAGGCTTGCTGTCTTATTTCATAGTTGTTTTAGTCCATGATTATTTAATGTGATCGTATTTGCCTTTGCTCAAAAAACCAATGTTATTATTTCTTATGCTTTAAATTACTTTTATTGAAGACAGCTCAAAATCTAATTTTAATTTATAATCCAGCTGTTTTCAAAATGTGTTTCTTGAATTAAGTGGGTAAAGGTGACCTAGGTGAATGCGTTTCTAAGTCTCTAATTCTTCTAGCACCTTGGCTTCCACTCCTGCCTACCTATCGGAATCACCTGAGTAGATTATTATATTTAATTGTGTGTGATGAGATCTAATTTGCATATTCTTGTAACTTCCTAGCTGATTCTTATATGTAATCATTTCAGCACCTATCAGACCTACAAAATTTGTCCTTTCAGATATGTGATTACTTATAAAATTTTCATTTCAATAAATAGTACCACTGAAAAGAGAGTTGAATAGTAAATTTTATTGATCTATTTTAAATGCAACTCTTTTGTTAATAATTTCTAAAAGCAAATGTAATATTTGAAATAAAAATTATGGTGGCATTACTATCTATTAGTTATATTCTGTTATCTTTACTCCCAAAAGATGACATTATTTTAAGAATATTACAATTATAGAACTTTTTATTAGTTATTTGAATCTTATTATTAATCATTTTGAACTTTATTAAAGGTTTTATGCTAAATGTTTTATTTCTAACTGGGTTATTTCTAAAGTTTGTTGAAATTTTTCTTTAAATATTTGCCATTATAGGAATAATTTAATTATATGAATAAGTCTATACATTAGTGTCAACTTTCTTACTTTATACATCTATTTTATGTATTCTATCATATTGATGCCTTTTAGTTTTGAACATTATTATCCTTACAAAATTAAAACATAAGATAAAAGTAAAATGTTAATAACTTATTATCTGATATATTATGTCTATTAGAATCTTCATAATGCTCAAAAACTCTTCAGAGGTGGCTTAAAATCACACAGTAATAAGAAAATTCATTAATCATTTTTTATGCTAGATTATATTATGGCAGAGTCTGTTTACAAGCAATAGAATACTGATACATGAAATTATGAAGGTAGCAGTATTTTGGGTTCCCGAGACAACACAAAACCTATTTTTCTATGGAAGGAAGACTGGCTTCCAAGAAATTTTCCCAAAACTTTCTCTTGTAAGATAAGCAATTAAAAATCATACAAATTAAAAAAGCAGATAAAATAAATATATTTTTGCAATATATTTAATGGATACCAATTATTAAATGATGAGTATCATTTTAAGTATTATTTCATTTGATTTCCTAAGATATGAACCACACAATACTGGGTTCATTAATATCAATATGAAAACTGAGGCTTGAAAATATTTCCTTTAAAACTCCTGCTGAAATTAAGCAGTTAATAAAAAACACAGCAGGAATCTGAAACTGCATGTACTGGATTCAGTTGTTGGCTTCATAAGCATAACATAATCTTACCACTCAAGAATGACTGTTCCAAAAAATAAATATAAATATGTAACAAATTAATCTTAAAAAGAAAAACAAACATAAATAAAAGAATAGGGAAAAATTCAAACTTCTCAAGTAGCCAAATTACAGCAATTTAAAAATATTAGTATCTTTTTTAAAAAAAAGTTTTCTAGGGAATACTTAACAATTATGCTCCTCAGTGTGGTAAGAGAGTGGTTGGTGAAATGAGTCCTTATGCAATCCTGGGAGGAAAAGAAAGCTGCACAGATTTCTGGAAAGTCATTTGACATTTTGGTAATTTTGACATTTCCCCTCTTGCACTCTACTTCTATACGCATATTAGCAGCATTATAAAAATTGACCCAATGTAGTTTTGTTCAAAGAATCGGACTTTTTCAAAAATTACAGATATCTACCAATAAAGGTATATTTACTCTGTGCTAGAACTGTATTGTGTGTGATTCATAGTATCTTATTTATTTCTCACCATAAACATAACTACAATTCAAGAAAAGAAATCTAAATCTCAAGATAGTATGCACACCATAATCATTAAAATATTAGTGACATGGTATAGTATTTAAAATACTCTAGGAAAATCCAGATGCAGGATTGAATGTAAAGTAATATACTAAGTCTGTGAAAACAGAAGTGAATCTAAAATTACTATAAATAGCATACTTGAAAATATATCAAAATATTAAGCATTATTTCTACATATGTGAAGATTATTGATGATTTTTCTTTTTCCTCTAATATCATTCAATATTTTATACTTTTCTTCAGTGAGTTCTATTTTATGATAAAATGCAAGGAAAATTAAATTAAAATGTTTAATAAAAATGGAAAAGAGTTTGCTAACCTATATCAATTCATGTGCAGAAGTATTTTAATGAAAATATTAATTCCCTTTAGTAAAACTCAAATCATATATGTTAGTTATATGTTTCACCATTTTCCTTTGGACTT
>PVLA01004973.1:108587-160245 GCA_004027455.1 Hydrochoerus hydrochaeris | reverse complement strand
CATCCATCCATCCATCCATCCATCCATCCACTCACCCATCCATCCACCCACCCATCCTTCTGTTCATCTCTTCTAGCTACCCATCCATCCATGTACCCAGCCATCATTCATCCATCCTTCTGTCCATCTACCCACCTGCTATTCTAACCACCCATCCTTCCTCCTCTCCTCCTTCCCTCCCTCTCCCCTTCCTTCATTGCTTCTTTATTTCCTTCTTTCCATCTCTTCATGTAGCTCTTTCTCTCACTTCTCCATCACTCAGCAAATATTTTACCCAGCATTTATCATTTGCCTGCCTCTCTTGTAGGTGCTTAAGGAAGTACAGATGCATATCCACAGCGTTAACTGAAGAATTACTCCCGCTTCCCACTGCCCTCCTGGCTAGGAGGGATGGCCAGTGAGTCCCATTGAGGTCCAGTAGCAGAAGATAAAGCTTTTATATTTCCTTCTGCTCTCTGTAGATCCTGAGCCCAGCTCTTGGATTAGGCAAAGCAAGACCCTTGCACAAAAGCCAAAGCAGCTTTTGCGAGTGGGAGGTGGGGTTCATGCAAAAGGAGGAGCCAGGGCCCTGTATGCAGGTGAGACCTGAGGTGAGGGGAGCAGGGGTATGTGTGTTACACACTTGTGTGTGTGAACAGGGTGCAAACAGTGGGAATAAGAATCTCCATGCAGCAATAATGGGCAAGTGTGTGTACAGTCACGCAAGAGTAATACTTAAATGTGTGCATCTGCTTGTGTGAGCCCTGCACACCTCCCTGAGCACAAGAGTAAGGGCAAAGCCACGCAGGTGCAGGCGCTGTGCACAGGTGAGCTCCACACAATGTCCCTCTGGCCTGCAGGCAAGTGAGTCCTGTCCTGGCTGCTCTAGGGGAGCCAACAGCAGAAATCAGCACTGACCAAGAGACCTGGCTGGCTTATGGCATGGCTGTGGCCAACCCACCTTCCCAGGACTGCAAGAATCCAGAAGCGAGGGGAGAGGAGAAGAGCACTGTGCCAGGAGTCACCTGGGGCTTCTGTCACATGCCTCAAGGTTCCCTGAGTTTAGAGGTTCCTGCCTGGGGCAGGTGGGGTGGAGAAGGAGGTGTCGGTGTGGCCTGAGAAGGCAGGAAGTACCAACCACTGAGCCAGGCAGGCACCATCGTTTAGTTCTTCCGAGCACCTGTGTTCAAATCCTAAGCCTCTTACGCCAAGAGTGTGATTTGGGACATAGCACTTTACCACCTAAGCCTCAGGGTCCTCATCTGTAAAATGGGTATATTAATGGCACTGAGACCGAAGAGCTGGGAGGAAGGTTCCATGAGAAAATACTCATTAGGGCCATGTCTGGTAGCTCGTGAGCTCCAAAGCCAGGGGCTCCAGTGCAGTGGGATGCAAGGACTGGGATTTAGTAAGTAGATGTGACCTTGGATGGGGTGAGAAGCAAAGGTTACAGCTACCTCCTGCTCACACAGCCTTGGACTGTCCCTCTTCTCTCTGTGGGGGGGAACAGAGGCCAGCTGCTCAAAGGCTACTGTTAAGCTCATCCTGAAGCCACTGGGCCTCCAGACTCCTGGCCGCTAGAGGGGAGGTGGCTGCCCCAGCGCTGCCCCTTCCCGTGAGAGGGGGTGTGGCACTGCCATCTCAGAGGAGTGACATGAGAGGAGGAGGAGGCCCAGCCCTGGCAAAGCGCCCACTCTGGCCAGGACCCACAGACTCTCAGTATGTTCATCATTCACTGAATTTTTGCATGGCCACGCTAAGAGGTGTGTCCCCTGCCACTGACCACAGAGCCAAGGTCCTGGGAGGTAGCCTGGCATGCAGGGTCACAGGGCTTGAAGACTGTGAAGCCAGGATTCAAGCCCTGGCTCCTGGAGGCCAGCTCCTAAGGAGAACCTGGATGTCACCAGCAGCCTGTGCATGGTGACCTCTTAGTGTGCACAGCCAGCTCTGGTGACCTGTCCCTGCCTGGCTTATTCCATGCCGCACTAACCCCTGACACAGCTGTCCAGGCCTTCCTGCAGGCCTGAGTCTGTCTGGCCTGCTAAGAAGTCAGAGTGACTCTGCGAGGCTGAGGCAGGAAGATCACAAGTTTAAATTCACTTTGGGCAACTTGGGGACTCATTGAGATCCTGCCTCAAAAAATAAAAAAGGACTGGTGGTAGAGCTCAGTTCAAAGGTCCTGGGCTCAATTCCCAGTACCGGGGGGAAAAAGACAGTGTGAGAGCGCTCGCTTAGTGAATACTTACTATGTGCTAGGTGGCTCTGATCCCATGTCACTCTTTCACCAGCTCCTTGCTTTGGGTAAGATTCTTCCCATGTGACAAATGTGCAAACCGAAGCGTGGGGCAGTTGCTGGTCCAGTCACGCACAGCACGTGACACAGAAGAGCTCGAGTCCTTCCCACTCACACCTCTACGCATTCTGTGCGTCTCCTCCTCTTGCACCTTTCCCGTTACCCAGGCCCAGGCCCAGCACACAGTAGGAGCTTGCCTGGACCCTGTCCAGGTGGCCAAAGAAACACCAGGCCACCAAACTTTACTGATGACCCAGCCAACTTCAAGGGCACCCAAGGGCCACAGAACCTGCCTCTCTCCCTGGGGTGGAGCCCAAGGGCCGGCGAGGGCAGGGCTGTGACATTCCTCATTAGGGCCTCTGTCAGCGGCCCTCCCCATCCCTCTGTCTCTTGTGTGTCCCCTCTTCTGCCTCTCGCCCGCCCATGCCTGGGCTCTAAACGTCTCAAATTAGATTAATCAGGAGTTGGCAGGAGCTGTGGCTACGGTGCCAACCAGTAAACAAATCTCAGCCGTCAGCGCCTCGTCAGCCCGCGGCCCCAGAGGAGGACCCTTCTAGACACAAACTCTTATTAGACTTGTCAGATCTATTAAAATTCTCTTCACACTTCTGCGTTCTATCAGCCCCATCATTAGTATGGCCCTGGCCTCTGGGAGCACCAGGGCCATATTAATCTGCCGAGTGGCCCATCCCTGGCCCCCCCGGCCCCACCCCTTCTGGGGACAGGAAGAGATGGACAGATGGATGGACAATGGCCTGAGCGGGAAAAGAAGGTGAGAAGGTGTCTGGAGGGTGAGAGACCTGGGGAGAGGAGGAGGAGGAAGAGGAGGAGGAGGAAAGGAGGAGGGGGAGGAGGAGGAGGAGGAGGAGGAGGAGGAGGAGGAGGAGAAGGGCTCCCTTGCCCCATGCTGGAGTTCTGGTGCCTTCCATGCACAGCTGAGCAGTGCCCTCCCTGGGCTGGTGCTGGCTTCCACTGCTGCTGCTGGGTGACCCCAGCAAACAGCCTCTGGGATGCTGCGTCACCTGGGAGAGGGGAGGGCCACACACACGCCAGGTGGCTGAGGCTGGGAATTGGGCCCACAGTAGGTGCTCAGTAAACGGGTCCACATGTCGCTTCCTGTATGCTTAGATCTTGGATCCGTGTGTGTCCACGCATTAGCAAATGAGGAGGATGCATTTCAGCCAGTGTCCCATGGGCCAAGCCATGCCCAGGACAGATGTGTGCAGGTGACAAGTGAGCCTGGGCGCACGTAGGGGAAGCTTGGGACATGTGACTCTTGGGGTATTCTGTGGGATCCCAGCCATGTGTGCAGTCAGTGGCCCACAGACTCAGGGTAGGAAAAGGTTAGTGGGGACACAACGTGTCTGTCCCTGGGTTGTCCTGATGGTCAGAGGTGTGGGGAACGGGGTGCTGGAAAACTTGGAGGTGGAACGTTTCATCCCTGGCCCCCATTTCACAGCTGGGAAGACTGAGGCTCAGAGAGGCAAGTGTGTGACTAAGTGGTGACCAAGGAGCATTCTAGACAGCCCCACAGCCTCCTTGGGGTGGGGCCCATGGGGGCGCTTCTCAGGTGGGGCCAGAGGAGGTGGCCCTAGAGCAGGTCAGAGCAGTCCCGGAAGGAGCCTGGGTGGAGGGGAGAAGGGAGAGGAGGAGGAGGAAGAGAGAAGGGAGGGCTGGCTGGGTGAGGAGGGGATGAGGGAGGGGGAGAGAAGAGCGAGGGAGGGCATCGCCCGGCCCGCCCCGCTTTCCTGGCCAAGGCCAGCGAGCTCCTTTCTCGCCTCCTGGGCCCTTCTCTTTTGATCCCCTCCCCCGCCGCCCCCATGCTGACTTTGGGGTTAATTTTATTTCCGAATTGGGCAGGCGCCCCTGGAGCACTGTGCCGGCTCTGCTCAGCTGGGGGTGTGACTAACGCCTGCCTGGGGCCGGTCGTGCTGCCACTGCACCGTTCCCAAATCTTTATCAAGAGCATGTGTGCCCCGCTTAGAGCCGGGAACATGCACGGGGCCAGGGGGTCGCCGGGTCCCTCTGGGGATGCTCCTGCGCACACGGGTGCACCCTGCTTCCAAGCACCCTGTGCACACGTGGTCACATGCTCGGTGATGCACGCAGACACATCACAAGGGCACACCCAGATGCATACGCTGTCCCCATGCACACACCCAAACTCACAAGTACAGCAACATCGAGCACATGTGTACACCTTCACGTGCGTCTGCACACACCGGCACAGTGCTGCACATGTGCGCACTGGTATACATGCTATGCACACGTGCATGCTTATTATACCTGTCTGCATGGGACATGCGGGCACATAGAGCAAATACACAGCGCGTACACAAATGCGCCCCACCCGAAGTCTACACGTGCATGCACATTTGAGCATGTATGTCACTACCACGCAGCTATGCATACATATACCATGGCAGGCTGGTCCAAACATACAAACCTATATGCATAGCTCATGTGCATGACATGGTCGTTTATGTGCACGTGTGTGCAAAGCACATGCAAAGCACCCACATGTCATACACATGTCACTTGTCTGCCTGCAAAGACACATGTGCTACACACATGGTCAGACACATCACGTGTACATGGCCCACTCAGATGACCGCATGACCTGTTATCTCATCCCCCACAGATGCATTCACACTCACACACGAGCGTGCACACATACACACAGAAAGAGTCCCTGAGCACAGCTGGGAGGTGGAGGCTGACACAGCTGGCCCTCATTTAGGCACGGAGGCCAAGGCCAGGGGAGGAGGAGTGGGGCACAGGGGCACAGGGACAGAGGTCAGAGAGGCTGGGCCAGGCTGCAAGGGACAGGAGCACACCCTCGGGCATGGAGGCCTCACTGTCCCCCACTTCTGATTAGTTTGACACCAGCAGGTGAGGCCTCTGCCGGGAGGCAGGGCGCCTGGTGACCTCTGGCTCCCTGTCCTGGCTGGGTCTGCCCCACGGCTGGCCCCGCCTGCCGCTTCCAGCCTTTGGTCTGAAGATCTGCTGGCCCGAATCGAGGCCAGGTGCAAAGAGGATGGCGGCTGGGTGAGCGTGGGAGACCACGGCAGGCTGGGAAAACCGAGCTCCAGGGGGTGGGTGGCCTGGGGGACAGCGCCAAACACCGCTTCCCCTCGCACCACGGGGCAAGGAGGACAGGACCTCGCTGGGCCATCCACCCTGGTGCCACTGGCCACAGCAGCTACCAGGCGCCTGATCTGTGGTTCGCTCAGCCGGGGAGCCCCAGTGCAAATGTTTTAGTTTCATCTAATTTAAATTTTAAAACTGATTTTCAGTTTAGTTATTTCATGGTTGGAAAACTTACAAGTCTGTTTGGAACAACTCTGGTGTGCAAATTCACGTCCCCAATTATAAGCTGTATGAAATTTAGAACCGATCCAGTATTTCTGATGAATGCTGTCTGTCTGAATTAAAATGGGTTGGGCGGATAAAACCCACACTGGATGGTAAAGCAGGGGTGAGAGAGAGAGCGCAGGCTACCGCCATAATTCCATGTGGATTGTGTGTCGCGGTGAGCATCTTTTACATATACTGGATTAAATAACATGCTAGTAAAAAGAAGTCCACTTGTTTCTTCTTATGTTTTAAAATGTGACTATAAAATGCTAAATGACATCTGTCACTCTTCTATTCTTATAGGAGCCTAAGGACACAGGCAGGGTCAGGTCAGGAGTTGATCTGAGGCCTAGCTCAGAATCATCTGGGGTCAACTCCATCCCCTTGCTGCACCTCAATTTCCCCACCTGTGAAATGGGTCCATTTCCCATACTACCCCCACCCCCCGGCACCATTTGGTGTCTAGAAATAAGCAAGAAATCTTTGGATTAGGGGCAGGGAGGAAGGGAGGGGGCACTCACTCTGGCCATACTGGCCGTACTGGTAGCCAGCCACGGGGTCCACGCTGTAGCCGGTGGTGCTGTAGGTGGGCGGGCAGTAGGACTGGGACGTGGGCAGACTGTCTCCCGATTTGATGGAGTCGGCCCGCTGGCAGCTGGCCGAGATAGAGGAGGCCGAATCCAAGCCACCGTGCAGCGGGGAGATGGAGAAGTCGCTCTGCGGCTGTGGCGGCACCGCGCTGGGGTTGCTCAAGATGCTCATAACCTGCAGGAGAGATGGTCAGTGCCCTGCCCAGGGGCCAGACCCCCAAGGACCCCGGCACAATCAAGGACCATGCGTGATGGCCCCAGGCAGCCTCTTGCTGGGGGGGCTCCTTGGGGCCCCCGCAGTATCCAGGTCTTCAGGCCCTGGCCCGGGAGGCCCCGTGCATGCGATGGTTACTGATCTTTAGTGTTTGTTCTGCCCGAGTCCTACTGTGGGGCCTCCTTCCACTGAGAGCTCTAGGGCACGGCGCAGGCCTAGGGCCTTTCACGCCCCTCTGTACCCCTGGATCCCGGCTGCTGAGTGAATGAGTGCACGCATGAATGCACGCCTGCAGGTGTGCCTGGGTGACCTAACTAGACACTGTCGCTCCCATCAGTCAGGGAACTCCCCTAGGTGAGGGAGCTGTTCCCCAATCAGACCAGGAAGAGTCAGTCCATCTTCCCACATCAACATGAGAGCAGGACTCTGTCTGCCTGGCTCCACCCCAGTTCCTGTGCCAGCCTTGCTCTGCTCTCAAGTGCTCCGGGCTGGGAGCTTCTGCCCCTTCCACACCAAAGTTCACGGCTGATGCTTTTAAACAGCCTCCCAGACATGCTTTGGTGCTAACCAGCTCCCTGATGTCTGTGACCGTCACCCCCCACCCTACGTGGCCTGGTTTGGCAAACAAAGTGTCATCATTAGTGGTGGCACTCCAAGTGACGTGTGAGCCTGTCTATAGAAGCTAGAGAACCTGGCATCAGGGTAATGGGGTGTTCACTTATTCATTCATCAAACGGGCATTGGTGGTAACTCTGGCCCCAGGTTTCAAGCTGAGGACTGTAGGACTTCAGAGGAGCGAGAAGGATGCAGGATGGAGAGGAGAAGGGTCTGAGTCTGGTTGGAGAAGGCATCGAGACACAGAGTAATGAGGGGCAGGGTGGGAGCTGTCCAGGGGAGAGAGAGGACTGAGGATTCCTTCCCATCAAGCCAGTGGGGGGCGCCGATGAGGCTGGGGAGAGCTGGGTCATTGTAGACCTGACCTACAGGGCCTAGGACCCTGGTGACCTCCTGGTGATGCCCTGACGCCCCCCTCCCTCCTGAGAGCGCAGGCTGCAGGCCTCAGAGAGGCTGCCAACCCAGGTCCCTCTGAAGCTGTCCACCCTTATCCTGCCGAGGGCACCCAGGCCTGGTCACAGAGGACCCTCCTCTGTCCCTTCCTCCTTAGACCCTGTGGGGGCTGCTAAGTGTCAGGGGAGGTCTGGAGGGGGTCGGGTGGGACAGGCTGCTGCCCATTCCCCTGCACCAAGGTGGTATGGCAGAGAAAAGGGCAGCAGCCAGGGCCAGGCAGCATCTGGGCTGCTCGGGAAATGTCACTATTTAGGGGCAGCGGGCTCCCCGGATTGCTCTGTACCCCCGAGGTCTCCTCCCAGCCTGAGCAATTGGCTGAGGGTCTGGAAAGGGAGGAGAGGACCTCAGGGTAAACTGAAGAACGCATCCTCCCTCACCGGCTGCATGCTGGGTTCCCAGTCTAGAGCCCGCTCACCACCTGCACGAAGGGCTCGGAACCCCGTAAACACACCGCTGCTCCCTCCCCACAGAGGATGCCCGGGCCCTAAGACATGCAGGGAGGGGCTGCCACTCTGTGGAGACTGGGTTTGACCCCGTACACCGCCAAGATGCCCAGCCCAGAGGGGAAAGGGGAGGTGACGGGAGTGCTTCGGGATGGGCTCAGCACGGTGCATAGACCGGGCATTCAGCTGGCAAGACAGGGGCCCGCAGAGAACCACAAATGAAACCGACCACACTGGTCAGGTCAAGAATTGTCAATGGTTCCTCAAGGGCTTCTTGTGATCTGTCCTTTACCGGCCGTCCCAACTCCTCCCATCCTTTCCTACGCTGTGCTTCATGCTCCGACAGTAACAAACAATATGTCATTTCCTGAAGAGCATTTTCATTCATTCAGTTATTCATTCAACAAGCATTTCATAGAGGGCCGCTATGTGCCAGGCTCTACCTACACTGGCCTGTGAACTCCCTGAGGGAGTAGTCGATCTGTGCAGCCCCCATCACTGCACTGTGCCTACTGTGCACAGGGAGCTCAGAAAAGCTCTGCTCCATTCCTTCAATAAATGTTTATTGGGCACTTCTTACGAGCCAGACACTAAGTTTGGGAACAAAGCAGTGAAGATTCCAATTCTATGCCCTTCAGGAGCTGCTAGTCTAATACAGGAAGCCAACCATAAACACGTGAACAGATAAACCAGTGTAACTTCTAGTTCTGATAAACAATATAGAAGGAAAATAAAAGGGTATGGTGGGGAGGTGGGGTCAAGTGAGACTTCCCTAAAGAGGTGATACCCAGCTAGTCCAAACAGAACTGGCCACAGGCGGCTGTGGCAGAAAAGCTGGCCAGGCAGAGAAATTAGCATGTGCAAAGGCCCTGGGGCAGGAACACACCCTGCAGGTAGAAAAACAGCAAGAGGGTCAGCACTGAGAAGAGAAATCCTGGGAGCTGCCAGGCCTCCTGCAGTCCTTTGTTGGAAAGGGCTTGTGTGGTGCCTGTGGCTCAGAGGCCTTGGACCCTGGCAGTTAGCAGACAGCTCAGAAACAGCTTGGGCCCAGGGAGCTTTTCCTGTAATGGGATTTGCTCAATGAGATTTGCCCTGGAACATCAAATCAAATCCACATCTGGGGTCGGTGTGAACAGGCGTGTGAACGGGCTCTGTCTCTCTCAGAGTCCCTGCAGGCCCGAGGATCAAAGGGCTCTGACTCATCCCACCCTCTGTCCCCAGCACAGCAGCTTCCAAACAGATGCCACGGCTCCCAGGTGAAGGGAGGTAGGAGGGGATGCCTGTTGGGGCAGGACCACAGGCCCTGCATCATACCTTGGTCACCTCTGTGCTTCTTCAAGCCATGGGTTATTATTACTCCCATTCTGCAGATGGGGAAACTGAGGCACGGGGAAATCAAAGCAGCTCATTCAAGGTCACAGCCTGGGAAACCACAGAGCTGGGATCTGGCCCAGGTCTCCCAGGTCCCCCGCTGTGCCTCCCTCCAAATCCCCCCAGGAAGCAGGGGCGGGGACCCAGAGTGTGGCCCCCATCAGTGCCCCCATTTCACCCACAGAAGCAGGAAGTGAGACCTACACTGAGGGGCCCGGCTGGGGTCTGGGGCCTGCAAACTTTTGAACTTGAGGAAGCCCCTGCCCATGCGGTGATCACCCCCCTCAAGAATGCCGGCCGCTCCCCGGGTGGGTTTTACGTTTTCCTGGTGACCTTGCTTTCACTAATGTATTACTTCTTGCTATGTTACCGTTACTAACTCAAAATCAATACCGACCTCCACATCTGTAAGGTTTTATCTGAAGGCAAATCTCAGCTGTCCGTCAGGTTGAGTGACAGCAGTCCCTTCCTCACCCCCCCAACGGGTCCCCACCCGGCACTGCCCCCCCCCAGCCTTTCCTCTCCCTCTGCTCCAAATCAGTCCCAGCCTAGACCAGACTAAATCAATAAGGGGCCAGCCGCACCCTCCCTTCCGCCCCTGGGGAGAGGCTTGCTGGTTTTGGGGGTGGGGCCCCCATTCCACAGCCTCTGCTCACCCACCCCCTCCCCCAGGACACACCAGCGCTCCCCTACTTTAAAAGAAGTGGATGGGAAAATGTAATTAATTCCCTCCGTTCCTGAGCTGGCCCCGAGGGCCGGCCGGGACAGAGTAGGCTGAGCTGCGAGGTCTGCGCCCTCTGTGATAACTGAACGTGGCTTGGGGAGCGCGGCTGCGATCAGAGGGGCCACCCCATCATCCCGGCTGCGTGGCGGGGTCCTGCGGGCGTGTGGAGGCCGTGGCGGGGTGCAGGGGCTCCGGACTGGTAAGGTCAGGGTGGTGGGAGCTGGGGGGGGCAGGGATGGACCAGAATCAGTTCAGGGAGCCCCACATCCACACGACCAGAAGGGGAGCCCAGAGTCCCCAAGAGGGATGGCAGCCAGCCAACGCTGGGTCTGGGAGCTCCCTGCAGCCTGGGGTTTAAGTATCTTCTCTAGCGGCAGCGCTCTCTGGCTGCCCAGCTGACCCTGGCAGTTTCTGGACCTCAGGCTTCTCATCTGCTCAATGGAAATTATAGCTACCTATAGGGTCATTGAGGACTGGATGAGCCAGTGAGTGCAGAAGGTTTATGACGGGGCCTAGACACCCCTGCTGTCCTTCCCCTGTGCCTCTCCCACCCAGCTTACTGCTGGAGAAGGGGAAAGCTAGATGACACATGTGGCCTCCAGCCTGAGATTGAAATGGCCACTGGAGAGCAGACTTGAGGACCCCCTGCCTGATCAGGGACAGGCTTATCCCCCCCACCCCGGGAGCCAGCCTCTGGTGGGCACCATCTGAGAAAAGCATTGCTTGGTCCTTGGAAAAGTCTTGGCCACCCACCTTCCAAAACTGAGGTGCAACCCAGAAAGAGCGGGCATGTGTCACTTCCCCCCCAAGTCCCCTGCCCTTCTGCCTGCACGTGCAGGTGGTGTCCATGGGCATAGTAGGATGGCCAAGCCCGGAAGCCTCCCTGCCTCAGCCTGGCGAGGCCTGGGGTCTGCACTCCTCAACCCTATGCTGTGAGGACACACAGGCTGCGGGATGAGGGGACAGTCGGACAATCTTTCTATCCGCAAGGTTGCTTTAGGTAAACTCATCAACTCCACTTACACACACACACACACACACACACACACACACACACACGCACACACTTGAACCCCAGGCTGCAGGGAGCTCCCAGACCCAGCGTTGGCTGGCTGCCATCCCTCTTGGGGACTCTGGGCTCCCCTTCTGGTCGTGTGGATGTGGGGCTCCCTGAACTGATTCTGGTCCATCCCTGACCCCCCCCATGTATACACACCTAAACACATGCCAAGTGCGGGGTCCCAAAGCGGACTCTGATTTGCCTAAACCTCACAGCAAGGGGGGCTCACAGTCACTTCCTCCTGCCCCCAGTCCTGTGTCCAGCTCTGTAGAACCCGCAGCCTGGACACCCCAGTGCTTTTCTCTCTGAGCTTTGGATCCAGCTCAAGCTCAGGCTCACTGCTTGCTGATTCATCCCCTGCCTTCCAGAAGCAACGGGAGCGGGCACATCTGGGGCACAGCCCGTTCCCACTGTCGGGGAGCAGCTGCCAGGAATGAAACGCAATGTTTGTCTGTGCTGCATGAAAATGTCTCCATGGACCAAAAACTGTCCTCAGAGTCCAGGGTGTGTGACCCTGGGCTGGGGGTGGAGGTGATCCGGGGTAGTTCACCCTGGCTCCTTAGAGTCTGGAGTTGGAGTCTCTCTCTGCGTCCTGGCAGGCAGAGGGCAGCGGGGAGGACCAGGGCTGTACCACACAGCTTGTCCACCCAGCCAGCCCGTGATTCAGGGTAGCCAAGTATGAGACAGTGGCTCCCAGAGCATCACTGTGACTGCTACACGTACATAAATCCATGATGGGTCCAGATGCATAGGGGCAAAGACATGGGGCGCACACAAAGCACAGCCAGAGGAAGAGCAAAGAACGATACACAAGAAAAGCTGTGTGCACACATACTGCCCGGCCTCTGCCCTCCATACACCCACGGGGGCGCATGCTTGCCAGCTCGCCGATGCAAACCTACATGGCTCTGTTCACCTTCTGTCCCTCCCGACGAATACCCAGATGCACATCTTTCACCTACACACATGCACACACACGCATGCACACGTGCCTCACCCGTCCCCTGCTTGTCCCAGCTCTGTGCTGAGATTAGTACAAGCCAGAAATCACCAACTCAGGCAGCTGGCCACCACGAGCCCCTCCTCCCTCTCAGCTCTGCCGCTAAGAGGATCTGGCCTCTCTTCTCCCCTTGCCCCCTGTGGACAGCGGTAATGGGCTTCGGGTGCTGACTTGGAGCTTCCAAACAAGATTTCCTGCAGGTTCCCTGTCCCCCAACTCCTGCAGGCCATCTCTGCTCATGGGCCTCACCCCCACTTCCCCCATCCGAGACCTTGCACAGCAGCCCCTACCCCCACTCTGCTCTCATTTGTTAGCACCAGACCTCTTCAAAAGCTTTCCTGCACCTGGCTGCCTTCACTCTCCCGCAGGAGGACAGAACCTAACCATTTGTTTGTTTGTTTGCATTGGGTTTGTTTTTTGAGACCGGGAAGCTCTTACTATGTAGCTCAGGCCCATCTTGAACTCTCTGTGTAACCTCAAACTCCCAGTGACCCTCTTGCCTCAGCTTCCTGAGTGCTGGGATTTCAGGCATGCACCGCGATACCCAACAGCACCTTCCGATTTACAAAACACTTCCTTTCCAGCCTTCCAGTATTCTATGAAGCACTGTTATTCCACTTTGCAGATGAGAAAACTGAGGCTCAGGCTTGCCTACAGGTACCCAAGGGATCCACAGCAGGACTAAGGTGAGAACCCTGGACCCTGACTTCTAGCCTACTGCTGTTGTCTCGCACCTCTTTGAAATGGCTCCTGAGCTCAGTGTGTGTGTGCACATGTGCAAACATGGAATGGCATGCGTGAAAGCACTGTGATACGTGTGCATGAGTGTATGCATGCATGTGTGTGTGTATGCATGCATGTGTAAGTATTGTGTGTGAGGCTGGGATGTGTGTATTTCCATGTGCACATGAGATTCTGGGTGTGCATACATGAGAACTGTCTGTATCTGTGGGCATGAATGTGTGTGTGCATGTATGTGGAAGGACTGCGCGTACATGAATGTGTGTGAGGGTGCGTGTCCTGTTCGCCCTTTTGCTAGGAGAACACGCTGAGGCCAGGCCCTGAGCTGCTTGCACAGCCCTTGGTAAACAGGAGATTGCTGACTTGCCATCTCTGGCCAGCTGGGGGCGCTCCAC
This sequence comes from Hydrochoerus hydrochaeris, assembly GCA_004027455.1. Lineage (NCBI taxonomy): Eukaryota > Metazoa > Chordata > Mammalia > Rodentia > Hydrochaeridae > Hydrochoerus > Hydrochoerus hydrochaeris. Next base: position 147,010 of record PVLA01004973.1, on the reverse strand, counting down.
CCCAACCCCATCAGGGCTTCTCTTCACTCTGCAGTTCAGCCTCGCAGACTCAGAGGGACAAGAGGCAGCCTCTGCTGGAGTGAAGAGGAAAGGGTGTGTGTGTGTGTGTGTGTGTGTGTGTTGGAGGGGGTGTTGAGGGGGGAGAGGGAGGTGGCACCGTTTGTGAGCACCACAGCAGAAGGGCGCCAGGTAAGACTTGGGTAAGAACCTCCCAGGTGGGGTTCAGCTGTGACCTCACCCAGACGCAGCTCTGAGCCCCTTGACTGGGCCAGGCGGACCCTGCCCCTCTTCCCATATGTTGTTGCACACACAAATACCCAGGTACACAACTCCCCCACATTTTCCTGTGGCCGTAACACCCCTGGATCTGGACAGATCCAGCTGCTGGGGGCAGACCTGGCATCTCATTCCTAGTTCGTGTCTGGCGCATAGTAGGTGACCAGCAAACACTGGCGGAGTGAGCGTGGAGGAACGATGCCATTTATCTTCTCATCCCCACACAAGGCTTGGTATAGAGCTGGATGAATGAAAACACAGTATCCCCTGTAATCCCAGCACTCGGGAGGCTGGGGCAGGAGGATCACTGTGAGTTTGAGGCCAGCCTGGGCTACAAAATGAGTTCAAGACCAGCCTGAACTGCATAGTGAGACCCTGTCTCAAAAAGATCACCAAAAAAAAAAAAAAAGAAAGAAAGAAGAAAAGATCCAAGCCAGTTGTGGTGGTGCATGTTATAATTCTAGCTATTCAGGAGGCTGAGGCAGGAGGAAGACAAATTGGAGCCCAGCCTGGGAAAATTAGTAAGCTTCTGTCTCAAAAGAAAATTTTTTTAAAAAGGGCTGTGGTATAGCTTAGCACTCTGTGGGTTAGGGTACGCTCAAAAGTCCCCCGCACCTCTCTGACACGCACACGCATGCACGCACAAATCCCCAATGTTTAGTCGACAAGCTGTCACTCTAACTATCTACAGACATCTAGACCTCTCTTGGAAACACTAGATGGAGATTCGGGCCGCCCCTCCCGGGGCAGAGCTTCAGGCTTGCGGAGCCGGAAGCAAAGCGCTGGTGCCAGGATGGAACCAAGAGCTCCTGGTCCCCAGGGTGCCGGAGCTGGTGGAGCACAGTGGGACTCAGGGACCATCTCTGATGGCAGGATAAATGGCGGCCGAGGGATTAGAGCAACGGCTCGGAGCAATGGCGGGGTTGGGGAAGGAAGGGGCTGATCGCCGGGAAAGATATGACTATTTAAAGATAATGATTGCATAAATTTAATTAGCACACTTTCACGCGGCAAATGGCCGTTTTGTAATTAATGTATCTGGCCTTACTAAGCATGAAAGATCCCATCTCCCTCCCCTCCCTTCCTGCTCCCCCTCCTCCAGAGGCCCTAATGAAAGACAGAGAGCAAGTGACAGAAACAGTTTGTCAGAGGCTCCAGGTGTCAGGGGCCTAATTGGCTGAGCTCTGGGGGAGGTGAGGGAGGGGGAGGGCTGTGGGGGAGGGGAGGGGCCTCCTTGACTCTGGAGGAGGACAGGGAGGCCTGGCATGGTGGGGGTGGGAGTGGGGGTGGGGGGGTGGGGGTTCCTGCTCCATAATTGCAGGAGACGAAGATGCAGATTGGCCATGGCAGGGCCTGAATGGTGGCAGCGAGGCCTGGTTCTTACCTGGGCAGACAAGCTGGCACCTATCACAGTGTGTTAGGGGCTTGTGGCCATGATGGCTCAGGTCCACTGCCATCCCCCGAGAAGCGAGTCCCTTCCAGGGATTGGGTGACTGAGCCAGCCTCTGCCTCCTCTTCCAAACATGGTTCCTGGAACGGAAAGACTCAGGCGGATGCGGGAGTGCAGCGCCCAGTTACTAAGCACCTACTGTGAGCAGGTAGCACTGCCAGCCCTTCCTCCTCCTGATGCCAGACGGGCACCAGTTCAAAGAAGCACACTTGAATGTTGCGAAATCAGAAGGTCGCCCCGTGCACTGGTGCTTTGTGCCAGCCACGTGCCAGGTGGCTGTGTGGAGGGCCCTGCTGACACTTTCTGATAGGATCAAGAGAGGACCAGCATTGAGTCGTCTTAGGGAAAGCCACAGCTCCGTCTTAAAGCTCTGGAGGAGACTGAAGCTCTAGGTAATTTGCCCAAATCGACACAACTCGTGAGTGGAGGAGCTGGGCCTTGAACTCAGGGTGCACATATAGTAAGTCTGTTCCCCTTCTAGCATCTACTTAAAGGACTTGCTGCAGGGCCAGCTCAGCTCCTTTTCCTACCCCCGCGGTACCATCTTCTGCAAGGTGACTACTGTGCCAGGTCGCCTCCGTGACAAAGTCTTTTAGTTAAGTGGGTACAAGTGTCTGCTGCAATAATGTCTCCCAAAGTTAGGGCTGCTCCCTGTTCCTGCAGGGTGGCTAACCAGGGTTCAGAGAGAGCGTGTGGCTCGGCCCACACTTGTCCACTCTGTCTAGCTGTACCTAGCATCTCTCTCTGACGATGACCTGCCTGTCTCCACCAGGTGCCTCCACCCTGTGCAGCCTCTGGCCCTGGCCTGGGCTCTGGCCAGCTTGGCCTTTGCCCTTTTTTCTCTGTGGCAGAGAGAGCAAGGAGGCCTTGGGCCAGCCTTGGCCAGTGGAGCTGGGCCCAGCCAGCCCTCTCCAGGACCAAATTCAATTTCAAAGCGTAATGAGTTTGCAGAGGACGAGGACGCCACTCCTTGCCGGCTGGGTGGTTCCTGACAGAGCCACCAAGTATGCAGTGGCTGAGCCGGGGAGAGTCCTGGGCCCCGTCAAGAATGGGGGGGGGGGCACTGAGCGAGTGAAAAATGTCAGAGCAAATTGCTCTTGACAGCGTTAATATCTGCACCTCATAGCAATAATTACATGTAAATAAATAGCAAAATCACACTCAGCTGGAGGCAGCTCAGGGAGGACAGGCGCTTCTAAGGGCCAGCTGAGGACCTGCGAGGCTCTGCTCTCTTCTTTTCTTTCCCTCCTAGAACCTCAGCTCCCCCTGACCCCCTCCACCAGACTCCTGCCGCAGCACAGGACAGAGGCCTTAAGTTCTGGGCCACTCACGGTAAAAGCGGAAGGGGTAAAGGAAACACTGGGGTCCTACCACCCCATATTTGCCCTGCTCTCCATCCTGGGTACCTTTATGGTTGCCTTCTGGCCTTAACTACCAAAGGCTACCCTAATCCTTCTGCCTATGACCGTCTTGGTGACTCAGACTCCAGAGATGCCTCAGTCATCTTCTCCACCTCCCTCAGTCCCAACATCCGGTTGACCATCACGTGCCATGCAAAGTCACAAGCTAAACATGGCGGAACTTCCTGGAGAACGTGTCAACTGGACACAACACTGATGTGTCAGATTATTGTTATCCAACATCCATGGCTCCATATGCTGGAAAGGAGTGCAAACTTCACATGCATTTTTAAAGATCCTAAGTGAAATCCGTGTTACACCTCCCCCAGGGCCTCCAGGGACCAGACACCTACTTCCAGAGGTGATGAGGGGAAGTTTGAGAAGCCCAGATGGCCATTCCCCAGAGACCATCAAGGTTAAGGGAGACCTGGGATGCTCCGGAGTCTCCAATCAGATACGCCTCTGGCTGCCACATTACGGGGTCTGCTCTTTCACTGGTTTGGTTTTGTTCAACTGGACTGTGGGATGTACAAGAGCAGAGACCATATCTCATCTGTGTTGGGATTCCTGGTGCTTAGGAGGAGGCCTGTGGCGGGGGCTGAGTGCAGAGGGATGGGGAGGAAAAGGAGGTGAAGGCTGGAAAGAAAGAGAAGGCGGGGAGGCCAAGGAGCATCCACATCCCTGGATTAATCCTGGTTTCCTTCCCCTCCTCCCGGGACCCAGCCTCCTCCTTCTCTATTTGCATTGCAGAAAGTCCTGAAGACTTAGGGCTCCCCTGGCCCTGGAAAGAGACAGAAATGGTGCTTCCAGCTATTTCCACGGCACCCTGCTCTCGCCTCCCCCCACACCGTGAGGGCTCCATTCTTCACAAAACAAATATCTTCTCTGGAGCAGCCCCCTTCCCACACCTTCTTGTTTAGCTCACTGACTAATCCACTTATCAAGGATAAAGCGCCTGTGAATCCTTGTTTGATAAAGGCAGCTACAAAATTAGCAAAAAAAAAAAAAAAAAAATCGTGCCCACGGCACTGATGTAGCAAACCAACAAGAGGCTGGGGACTGCTGAGGAGAGAGGAGAGATGTCTGTACTCCAGGTTGAGGCCATGAAGAGTGGGCAAGGTGGGGTCCAGGAGCCAGAGAGGAGACCACCTTGTCCTACACTGCTGCCCCCAGCTCCAACCTGAGCCTCCAGCTCCAACCTGAGCCTCGGCAACTCTGGAGCCATTCACAACCCTAGTTAGCACTTCTTCAACCCTGGTGCCTGCCAGGTAGTGCTCCAAGTGTTTCCTTGTGTTTGCCATTCACCCCAAGACCGAGAAGCAGGCACTACTACCATCCAACATTTAGGAGATGGGGAAACTGAGGCACAAACAGGTCAAGTTACTTGCCCAAGATCGTGCTGCTGGTCAGCATTGCTCCTAATTGGAATCACGTCCTCTGATTCAACGTGACACACTGGAACTCCTGCCTGATCCCCAACACTGACAGGAGACCCCCAAGCCAGCCAAGGTCCTAATCTCAGTTCTCCCTCCAGCTCTACAGGGTTTCCTCCTCCTCGGCCACTCTGCACAGGGTATTCAAGTTGTCCAAGGCCCTGGGTTTCCATAAATGATCTGACCACCATCAGGTCCCCTCATTGGCAGAGCTGAAGTTGTCCTGTGTCCATGCCCATAAGAGACATGGTCATCAGGGCCATGTGGGCTCCCCAGGTATCTCAGAACCTCTCTGCTTTACCCCAAGGGGCTCTGGGCCCTCAGAAAGACCTGCATGACCATGGTGGCAAGACTGATGACACATAACACAACCGACAAAAGACAGGCTTGAGGGAAACCCAGCCATGGTTAGAAGTGGTTGGGAGTGGCCCAGGCAGAGGAGGGAGCAGGAGGGGATTATGGAAGGCACAGGCCGGGTGCTGCCCAGCCACCAGCCAGTGCTGGCTTGGGAAGGAGCAACTGGCCCCAGGGTAGAGATTGGGGACATTAATCACAGGGGAGACCTGTCAAGGTGGCATCTGGAACTAAAGAGAAACACTTGGCAAAAGGGCAGGACTTCTCACCCCAGGCTCCAGGGCCTTGGGGACCGGCCACCACCACACCAGGAGGCCAGGGCATCTGGGGTTCAGCCTCCGGCAGCCTGAGCAAAGATCCCTGCTTGGACACCTGGACTGTGGGAGGAGGAAGGGGGTGCAGGGCGTGTGGACAGAAGCGCAGGCAGGTTACTACATCAGGGGACAAAGGGACCTTGTGCTCCTGCTGCGTTGGTGGATGGGGCAACCTAAGGCCACACAGCTGGGAGCTGGTGCGCCTGGAATTGTAATCTGGGTTTCTCTGTGCCCCCCAGTCCTCGGAGCCCCCAGCTCCCCCTCTGCACCTGCTCCTCCCACCTCAGCCGCCTCCTCCGTCCCACTGTGGTCTCTGACCCTCGTTCGTGCCTCAGCTCCTGCATTCTTGGCCTCCCGTGTGTCTCCCTCTCCCCCTGCTGCCTCTGCCTCTGTCTGCGTCCCTTTCCCCGTGTCCTTCTGTTCTCTCCTCCTGTCCCTGTCTCTCTGTCTCTGGGCGCCCATTTCTCTCTGTTTTTCTGTGTATTTCTCTCCCAACTGGCCCTTACCTCTCTGTCCATCACTCCTGCACACCTCCTACAGCAGGAACCCTCCAAATTGGCCCAGGAGCTGAATGCACCAGGGGCCAGGCCATACTGGGCATGCAGGCTGGTCCAGCTGCTGGTCAGCACCACTGAGGACTCCAGGAAGAGGGAGCCCTTGGCTCATCTCCCTCACTCTCCTGCCTCTTCCAGTCTCTGAGGACTCTCTGCTGTCCAGGTGGCCTTTGGAGCCACTGCATGGAGCTCAGGAGGCGTCTGAGAGCCGGGAGGAAGAGAATGCAGTGGGGGGAGCACATCTGCCAGTGCTCCCACAAATCCCTGGGGAGCTTGTCTAAGTGAGGACCAGACCTGGAGCAGCAAGGGTCCCGTCCATCCCTCCTGCGCTGGCAGCCCAGTGTAGAGGACGGCAGCTAATCCTTGGGCAGCTCTGGAGTTTGGCTTCTAATGTCACTCGTTGCTGTTGACCTTGGCCTCTCCCTGTGAGGCTACAAAATGTGCATGGTGATTCCAAATGTCAGGGTGCAGAGGACCAAGTAGCCAACGAGAAGGAAAGTACCACGTCAGCCCCCAGTACTGGAGCACGCAAGGTGTGTCGTTACCATCAAGAATGGCACAAGACAGCTAGCAGCCCTGTTTCTTTGGCTATTAAGAGAGCTGCTTTACTCCAGAGGTCTAGAGACAGCAAATGGAGTTGTTTGGGGTTGGGGTCGGCCTCCTGGGGGCTCAGGCACAGATCTGGAGAGCTCGGGGTGTGGGGAGACATTGTCTGCGGTAGAAGGGAAGGGAGCTCCCTGCGGGGAGAGGCTCAGGAACTTCTGCCCCTGGGCATCACGTCTCAATTTCAGCCTGGACGTGTCCCCTTTGTGATAAGACACTTGCCAGGGCTCTCATGGGACCATAATCCTCTGACGCCGCCGGTCAGAGCCCCCTGGTCTGGTGAGAGGGTCGCATTCATTTGACTGTGGGCCAGTGCCACAGCCTCCTCAGGAGCTGGGGAGCTGAGGTCAGGGCCCTCGTGCTCTTCTGCCCAGCATCCCAGGATGGAGGGACCAAGGCCCTGGTCCCCTTGGCTGGAGCTATTTCACTCTCATGGCTGCCTCTGGGTTCCTGGCTTCCCAGGGCTTTGTGTCAAATCAAAGAGTGTCCATGCCACAAGAACAGAGGCAGAGGTGGGTGGAAATGCTGTGAGCCAGCCCTAAGGACCCTGCTGGTCATTGCCACATCTGCCTCGCCCTCAGAATGACCCACCAACCCCGCCCCTGTGCAGTGAAGACCCAAGCGGGAGTTAACATTTCCAATGGGTCCTGATTCTGAGATTGCGGGGTGTGTGTGTGTGTGTGTGTGTGTGTGTGTCTCAGTTCAATTCAAATGTTCCTCCTCAGAGTCACTTTCTAGAGAAAAGAGGGTCGAGAGGCTGTTGTTGCTGGGGTGCATGGGGGTCCCCAGGCACAGAAAGCCTGAAAGGCCTGCTGAGCACGGGCTGGCGAGGTGGAAACCCACTAGGTTGGGGCTTTGGAGGTGCCGGGCCACAGAATCGCTGCCCCTGATAACGCCTTTTCAAATTCCAGGTTTCCCGGTCTGCTGCAGACCTCCTGTCATGGGCTCCCAGGGTGGAGCCCAGGACCTGAGGTTCTTAACTGGCATCCCATATCGTGCCAATGCCTGGGTTTGGGTGTTGATCTAATCTGTCTGCCGTGAAAAAGGACCCACTGTCTCACCTCACCCTTTTGTGAGGTAAGATCCAAATTCTGTTTTGACCAACTCCAGCCCCAGGTCTGATACAGCTTTGCATGGCGGCACTTCCATTCCTGGCCCCCAGAATTCCCGCACTGACCTGTTTCCCCCATGACCCCTTCTCTGTCATCATTTCACACACACGGGCTGTCTCTGTCCCCATGGCCCTGCAGAGGTTTCAGGTGGTCCCATTTGGGCTCCCTCTGGGCTTCACTGTGCATGATGTGGATCTCATATTGCCTCTTGACCTCTGCACTGAACTCCTACTTGCCAAGGTCATGGTCAGTGAGCAAAGCTGGACCTCCAGGAAGCCCTGAGGCCAGTGTTTCCCTTAGTAGAACAGAAGGAGTGGCCATGGCCCCAGCCTGGGCTTAGCCAGAGTATCCCTCCTTTCTGGAGACCTCTGGCTCATGACTGGCTGCTTGTGACTCTCGCCCTCACCCTGTAAGGTTCTAGAAGGCATGGACAGGAGTGGCACACTGGGGGTCCTCAGTGGGCACAGATCAGATACTCAGAGAGCCTGTGTCTTCTCACCACTGTTTACCCGGCCCCAGAATGTGCTGCTGGGCCTTGTGCTGGTGCACAGGCCAACAGATAGCCTGGATTTTACACTAGAGGGAGAGGGAGGTGTCCAAAAAGCTGCAGTTCACAGGCAACACTGCTGTCCTGAGTGTGAAGGAGGCATGGCCACCCAGACCTGGGGAACAAGGAAGGCCGAGGCCAGAGGGGGACAGCACCGGGTTATGTGTAGGGGTGAAAATTTCTAGGCCAGGAAGGCAAGTAGCTTGGTGGAGGGGGTTGGAGGGAACACATGGGTAGGAGCGTGGAGGAAATGTCCCTGATGTTCCCTGCAGAGGAGCAATAGAGACCTGGCAGCCTGCCCTGGCATCCCATCTTGGATGTTCAGCATGCCCTGTGTCCCAGGTCCTCCTGTTGGCCAAGCCCAGGTTACTCTCTGAATGCTGCCTCTTCCTGGTCCCTGGTCCTCCTGACCAGTGCTGGGTACCCAGCTACCCACCCTGTCTTGGGTCCCCAGCCCAGCAGAGGCCAGACCTGCCATCAGACCGCCCTGCAGCGGCCAGGGTGCTATTGCGCCAGAATCTCAGGCCGGGCAGTGGGAATTAAGCAGGCCGTGGAGCCGGAGTGCGTCCTTATCTCGGGGAGACAGTTGTTGGGAATCACTTTGACTGAGTGGTTTTGTCTCCCCGCATTTTCCACTGTCAGGCGGCCTCGGGCCATGGATCAAAGGCGCGGCAGCAGTGGAGCAGGGAGGTGGGGGCAGCCCACAGTCCCCTCCCAGCCCCCTGTCCACCGCCCCCACCCTGCCTGGCCCAGGGACCCTGTGCCCAGCCCAGCAGAAGCTAAGTAAATTGCCACCACCAGAGAGCAACGGGTCCAGGGGCGGGGGGGCGGGGATTCAGAGCAGAGACGGGCAGGGAGAGAGGGCGAGGCGGTAGGAGAGGCTCCTTGTGAGGAGACCTGGAATGGGGAGAGGGGATGAGGGGAGAGAAGCAATGGTAGAAAACATTGTTCTGGGGAGCTGGGGAGAAAGAGCGGGTCCCATCCATGCTGGGGAGGCAGGTGGGCAGGCTAGAGTCATAGATTCTACAGAAGTGACAGCAAGAGGCTGTCCAGAGTGTCCAGTGTCATATGGCGCCAGAGAGGAAAACTGTGGAGAAGGAGGAAGAAGAGGAGGGAGAGGAGGAAGAGGAAGAAGAGGAGGAGAAAGGCAGAAGCAGGCAACACAGAACTAGGAAGCAGAGGGTACAGGCGGACATTAGAGGTGCATTTCACACGGAGGATGGGAAGGCAACCAAGGAGCTGGGAAGCTGGCCTGGCCCAGCCGGGCGGGGACAGACGGTGGGTGGCCAGGTGGGTGGGTGGCCGGCCGGTGCTTCCTCATCATCCAGAGGAGTGGGGTGGGCTCAGAGTGGTCAGGAAGAGGGAGGGGAGGTGCGACCCTCAGGCTTGCCCTTCCATAGGTCCCCAGCAATGTCCAGCAGCCCCACACCATAGCAGAACTCTCTGGGGGTGGCCAGACACTTGTCCCCACTGGTACAAGTGTTGGAGAAATGTTCACAGCTGGCGAGAGGAGGTGGGAGAGCTTAGGCAGGGACAGGATGGGAGCTTAGAGAGGGAGGCTGGGAGGAAGAGCCAAATAAGGTGGGAAAGACGACTGCAAGAGGGGAAAGCAATTCTGCCACAGCGGGTCTGGGACCTGTCCCCGCATCGTGCTCTCTGCCTCAGAGCCTCAGAGCCACCTGCAAGTCCAATGTCTGCGTGCCCATGTACGCAGCTGGCTAGTTCCGGGAGACGGAAACTATTAGCAGCTCCGCTTCAGAGTGGGAAGCAGGGGCAGCACGAACCCGATTGGAGCCACCAGGCAGGAGGAGGCAGCACTGGAGATGGGGCCACGGCCTAGAGATCCAGCCCTTGGGGTCTTGCCCTCTGCTCTCCTGGCCCTGGAGGGAACAGGAACTCACTGAGACTACAGAGTCACCTTTGGGCCCTCAGAGACCTCACTAGCAGGTGGGAAAGGGACCACTGCAATGACCAGCACTAGGTAAGAGCCCGTCTCTGGGGCCAGGAAGGCAGGGCTCGAGTCCAGGCCCTGCCCCTTGTTTCTCTAGACAAATCATTTAAAGGGCTCAGTGCCTCTCCTGCCCCACCCCACCCCCTACCCCGGCAAGGCAGAAATAAATTTCAGGGCCTCCTGCAAGCGGAAGTCATAAAGGCTGAATGAGATAACCCACGCGGTGGCTTAGCGCACATCTGGCCTATGGGAAGCACTCGAAAAATTGGACCATTGTCAGTCTGAATTGTATTTGTCTAGTAATACAGGTACTTTTCATACACTGATAAAAACGTGATAAATGGCCCCGGGAAAAGCTCAGCCAGGAGGAGGTGAGGAGGGGGCTTCCAGGAAGGGGACCAAGACCTAAAGAATGAGTGAGGTTGGGTTCCTGAGGATGACAGGGGAGCGGAGAAGGCAAAGCAGCTGCAGGTACAGTGGCTGGGAGGCGGGGGAGACTGCGGTCTGTGGGACGGTCAGCGTCACCCCTGCCTCCCTACCTGCGGCCCTCCATGGCTCCTGAGTCCAGCCTCCCAGCCCTCCGGGCAGTCTCCCTTCCACGGGGGACCCTGGGGACCAGCCTGCGAATCTCTGAGTCTGCCCACAGTATTAATTGCTAATCTCCCTCATTTTCTTTCCCTCTATCTGTCGGGGCTGTCTCGTTCTGAGCCCCCGTGCTAATCAGAAAGAAGGACAAATCCGCTATTTGCATTCTTTCCCACCAAGCCAGGCAGCTCTGAGAGGCTAAACCTCTGGCCTGCTGGGAAGCCCAGCAGCCCAAGTGGGGGCCCCAGAGGGTGGGGAGCAGGGCAGGACTAGGAGGCCCAAGCCTGCCTGCAGAAATAGGGGCTGCGGCTCCTGTGCTGAGAGCCCGGGGTCACCATTCTGAGCAGGACTCCCAGGTGGTAGCTGGTACATCTCTTTTGTCACACCAACAGAGGAAACTGAGGCTTGGGGCTGGGAAGGATTTAATAAGATCACGCAGTAGGTTACAGGCAGTATTAGGAGAGAACCCAGATCTCCTGATTTTCCAACCAGTGACCAGGCTTGGCCCATGCTGGGCTGGATGGAACCTCCTGTCCCACAGCAAAAATGACCTGGGCAGAGAAATCCAGCAAGACTTTAAACTGGATTTCTGTTCAGCGTGGGAACAGCAGAGAGGGAAAAATGGTCTCATGCAGAGCGTTTACGATCTGAGAGGTGTGGCAGCCTGCTCCTCAGGGACAGTCTCCTTTAATTCTACGAATGGGCAAGGTGAGTGGCATATGCCCTGCCTTGCAGATGGGGAAACTGAGGCTCAGAGAGCTCACATAGCTGGCCCGCCATCACACTGAAGTAAGCAGAGGAGTAGAATCCCAAGCCTGGCTGCATGACCATTCCACCCAAGCTGGCGACTGCCACAGCTCTTGCCCTGTCCGTGCTGCTTTCCCAGCTGCCCTGGCCTCAACTCTCCTTCCTTTACTTCCCCCGAAGCATATCCTCTCCCAACTTGGAGCCTTCCTCTTCCAAGCAGCCCTCTCTGAGCACACCCTCCTTCCTCTGCTCTTCCCATCTGACCAGAAACCACAATAAACTGTCCACAACTGACTCGCAAAGGCTTTCTGTGGGATGCAGTGTCACCTCCCTCAAAGGCACCCTGTCAGGCAGAGATGACTGTGTGACTTTCTTTTTGCAGCCTCCCTGTGGGCTGGGTCAGAGAGAGAGCTGAGGGGATAAAGGCAAAGGGACCATGTGGGCGGCCCTTCAAGGGCCTCCAGGAAGTCCCCTTGGGAACAGGCGGCAGCTGTGTCCTGCAGGATGCCCAGGGTTCACCCACAGTAGTCGGAGGCCTACTATGTGCTGGATGCTGTGCATTATGTGTGCCACCAAAAAAAGCCATTGTGTGCGGAGCAGGAGGTGCTCGCTGCCTGTGGTCTTCCCTGCCCCTCGCCCCCACTGGATCTCCCGTGCATGCTGCTTCCCTTTCTACCTGCTCAGGGCGGGGCACGGGAAGCACCCAGCTGTAGCTTCTCGGGGTGGAGTGGAGACCCACGCAGATGTCCCAGTGGGGGCACCAGAGTGCCTTGAGGTCCACCCTCCCTCCACCCTGAACTCCTATGTGGACTCAGGGAGCAGGGCCCTATCCCAGCTGCCCTGAATCCCACCCCATTCTGGTTCAGGCAAGACTGTCCCTTCCTCTCCCAAGGCTCCTTACTCCCCTCCAGGAGGAGGGGAGGAAGAGGCAGAGACAGAATCACGGGTCTGTTTTTGCAGGAGACAGCTCTGCTCAGGCCTCTCCCCATGGGCTGGAGCAAGGGCCTCTAATGGATAGATGGACAAGAGCAGGTGGTTGTGTTTGGGGAGCAGCCATGAGCAGGAAATAACTCAGCTTTTCCCACCGAGGTGGCTCGGTCATACACAAAGGCAGAAAGGCTGTGAGAACAAGAGCTTGGCAGAGTCCATTCCCAAGTGCCCAAGAGACCTGGAGTGACCAGCACCCCAGGGCTAAAGCTGACCATTAGTCCACGCTTCTGAAGTGGCTAGTGCTGGAGTCCTGAATTCCATCCCTGTCTGCAGGCTGGCTTGGCCAGGGCTCTGGGAGCTCTGGAAACACCTGATGGGCAGTGTGGGCAGTAGTTGGGTCCCCTAGTTGCTATTTTGGTCAGGCTGTGACAAAGTACTGGCAGGTTTGGGGGGCAGGGTCTCGGGTAGCTGGGCTATGACTGGGTACAGAGAGAGCTGGCTGGGAGGGACACTGCAACCATGTCAGTGGGCTTCAGGTCCACGAAGATCCAGCCAGATCCCTGGCCCCTTCCACACACTGAACCTGACCCCGTACCATCACCGCTCAGCTCCAAGTTTCCAGGCCCATTTGCCCACCCCGTCATAATGAGAAACGGGGGTGTGGGGGTTGGGATGACTCAGTCGGTTTTTCCTTAATCCTGGGAAAAAACACTCAGAGCTCATGTCCTTTGTCTGAATCATGCCCTCCTTCTCTCTGGCTCATCCTTCTCAGGGAGAGTGAGGCTGGGGATAACTTGAACCCCGACACCTGCCTTCCCAGACTGGTCAGCAAGAGTGCCCCACATTACCCTGGTGGGGAAACCAACATGGGCGTTTCCTAGCCAGTTGAAGGGGGTGAAGCAAACAGGGAAGGAGAAAAGAGGGGTGTAAGGCAGAGTTGGGTGCCAGGGCATAGATGAAGGGATAGAGGATGCGCATTTATTAAGCATCTACTATGTACCAGGCACTTTACTCGAATTTCCCCTTAGGCCTCACAAGACCCTCAAGAATTAAGAATTAGCACCCCATTTTCAGAGGAGAAAAATGAAGCCCAGAGAGGTAAAGCGAGCCTCCCACAGCAATTTAATAAGTGGTAGATCAGAGCTCAGATGCAGGGGCCGCTTGTTGGCAGTGGGCCTCAGTTTCCCTTGCCCCAAGCTGCCTTCCACTTGAGGGCCTGAGAGAGAGGGCTCCTAAGAAAGGGAACGCAAGACAGAGACCCTGAGAAGGGTGAAGAGAAGGAAGTAGGTGCAGAAGAGTCACCACGGAAGGGAGGGAAGGAAAGGGCGGTGCGGGGCCCAGAGAAGCACGTGGCCGGGGTTAAAACCCCGTGTTCCTACAACTCGCTAAGCCGGAGAAATGAGTCCTGATCCCTCCCTAACCCAACCTTGGAAAATGTGCAAGAGAAGGGTCTCCTTTCAGAGGGCAGGAAATCCTCCGTACCTACTCCTGATGCCCTGGTAATGCCAGGATGTCCCCAATCTGCTTTGAGGAATGGAGAGATTAAGAATAATAAAAAAATTGCAATAAAATATGTGTGAAGGAGGGGGTAATTGTGGACAAACGCAGCATTCAAATTCATTTTTCAGCTCTTTTACACACCATTTCAATCTTATTTTCTGCTTGTTAATGAGATCTTGTTGCCGGGACTAGGCAAAACCTTCCAATATCAGGACGTAATTGCACATAATTTTCTCTCCTACCAGTGATTTGCATCAGTTTTTTAAAAATTCTGGGCTATTTAACACCCCACAATCCCCCTCCCCATCCGGCTGCTTGCAAATCTCTCGCTCCCTCCTCCTGCCTTGTCCCTGGTCCAGCAAGACTCATTTTAAATGCTTATTATAAACGCAATGTCACCAATGAAGAGGCGGGAGAGCAAAGAGGGAGTGAGAGGAGAGGCATGGGGTTTCTGGTGCCACCCCGTGCAGGGCACAGCTCGGTTCCCTAGAGCAAGCGGCTGTCTTGGTCCTGTTCTGCCGAGGGACAAGGGGGAGTAACATCATGGGTCCAGCAGACGACCTGGAATCCTGGCTCCATCGCTCAGCAGCTCTGTGGCATTCTGCAAGTTACCCAACCTCTCTGAGCCTGAAACACAGGCTTGCCGTGAGGCTCAGATGATTCAGATAGGCAAAGAAGGTCCGCGCATAGAGGCACCAGCAGGTGTCTGTCTTGTGGACAGAGTCTGTCCTTGCTGGCTTGGCTCCCGGGGGGACCGCAGATGATGCCAGGAGGGCAGAGCTGGGCATCGGCCTTGAAACGCACCCAGGAGAACCATTCATAAAGAAACCCAAGGCTGGCCTGCCCTCCAGCTTTGTCCTTGCAGGTCGCTGAAGAGACGGGAAATGTGGGGTTGGGCTTGGACGCTGAACCTGGCTCTTCCACAACTGCCCGTGTGGCATTTGGCCTCTACTTCCCTAAACAGACCATCAGACCAGCCTTCCGGGGCAGGCACAGCGCAAGAGTCCAGCGGGCCGTGGAGTGAGCTTCAAGCCTCACTCTGCCTCTTCCTAGAGCCTAGCACAGGGCCTGGCCCGGAGCTCAGTAAGTATTCAGCAGATGGATGGGTGGAAAGGTGAACAGACGACCCTGGACAGCCTGGTTTCTTCCCCTATCAGATGACGGATCACCAGATCGCCACCTGCTTCCGAAAGGAAATGCAGGCATATCCTGCCACTGGCTCCCCGTTGCCTGTCACCATCCTTATTTTATACTTTGGCAGCGCTGTGGATGGAACCAGGGCCTCATGTTTGCTAAGCCAACGCCCTTTTCCTGAAATGCAGCCCCAGCCACACAATCATGATGACAGGAGGGAAGGGAGAGGACAGTATCAAGCAGTGAGAAGGACAGGAAGGCTTGAGTCACTGGGCTCGAGGTCACGTGATTAACTGTATACTTACTTTTTTCATTGGGTGGGGGTGGGGGTCACTGTAAATGTGTAAAACCTTTCTGTGGGGTCTTTCATATTAAGCTCCAGAGAAGAACAAATGAGGCGATGATGAATGAGGGACCTTGTGAGGGGTGTGGGAACAATGGTGGCACCCCAGAAATGACAGGGTCGGGAGCACTTGATCAGGGACTGAAGCCCAAGCCTTAATCCAACAGTGTGACTTGGTGAAAATTTTAGGAAACGGGTTCCTCTCTGGGTCTAGGAAAGGCTGGCAGAGAAGGAAGCTCAGTAAAGAGCCCACCGTGACTCCAGGATTCAGCCCCACTGCAGAAGCCCCAGCTCAGGGCGCCCTGCCTGGACCCTCAGGCCAAAGGACCCTCAAAGCAGCAGAACTTTGCCTCTGAGTCTTTGCTTGGGAACTGGGGACCCTAAAACCTGTATCTCCAAATAAGTTTTTGATGCCTGTCCCCCATCACATGGAATCTCTAGGAGATGCCCATGTGTCCACCGTTAGATGCCCAAGGATATCCAAGGGCAAGGTTTGCCTCTGTCCCTAGGCCACAAGCTCCTAGGGGCGGGCTGGCGTCTCCCCATTAGACTGGGCATCTCCTCTCGGCCTCTGTGTGTACTGCACTCCACTGTCTGAAGTATTCACGTCAGGAAAGGTGTCTTTCATTCCAGATCATACCGCACTGTTTTCTAAGAGTCATTTTCCAAGGAACTGACCCCCCTCTTGGAGCAGAGGGGACACAGTGAGCTGCAGTCTTTGAATCTTAACTTCGAGTGGGCCTGGTCCTTTTCCCTACTCTTTGCCCTCCTAATATTGGGGACTGAACTCAGGGGCTTTGTTTTGAGCTACACCCTCAGCCCCCTTCTCTCCCCACTGCATTTTGAGACAGGGTCTTGCTAAGTCACTGAGCTGTCCAGGCTGGGCTCAAACTTGAGGTCTTGTTCCCTGCATGTAACATGTTAGAAGGACCCAGTGCCCTAAGCCAGGGTGCATCACATTCTACAATGTAGGGTGGAGGCTACAGGGGAACCAAGCCTCGAGGGAGGCTCCTGCACATCTGCCTTAGCAGTGCCACGTACCACCGGGGCTCCTCGGCCTCCGTTTTCCCATCTGCTATATGGGTTGCATGAGCTCCTCCCTCCACCACACTGTGCAGGGGTGGGCATTTCTCAATGACGGGAGGACAGAGCGAGTGGCTAAGGTCACAGGCTCCGGAGACCTAGATTTCCATCCTGGCTCTCCCCGTAAGTGGATTAAAATATGTGAAATAATCGGACCAGAATCTGAACATCACAGGAGCCCCAGCATGTCTCTGTCCTTATCAGTGTCATGTTAAACACACCATGTGACTCGATTTCACTCTGCTCCTTGCCCGTCTGCCCACGGTATCGTCAGCTGGGGTGGGGGCGGCGGGGGGCGCAGGCGCTGAGCTGACCTCAGCATAGGGCTTTGCTGTGGAATCCTACTGGGTGGTCTCTCCAGGGCCTCCCTGGGGTTCCACTTCTAGGCCAGCTGGTAACAAGGAATCTAGCACATCTCCCCTAGAGGCACAGCCGGCCACCAGTGCAATGAGCCGGCCTGTCCCAGGTCTGAACGGCAGCTCTGTAACCCCAAATTCATCCCCCCAGTAGCTTCTGTAAGAACAAAACACCTCCTAGTTCCAAGGGCCAAAGCTATCGGGGGGGGCGGGGCAGGCAGGACCTGCAGTGGTGGGTAACAGATGGAGATCCCATCTTCTCCCTCTTGCCCAGAGTAGCTGCAGAGAAACCCTGCTGCAGGGCACTGGGGGGCACTGGAAGTCAATTGTCCCTATATCATCTCCCCACACAGTGGACATCCTGGTCACACCTTCCCCAAGACCCCAGAGATGTGCCCCAAAGGTGCCCCAGGGGTTAGAGAGAGAAGGGTGCAAGCCTGTGGTAGGGCTTTGAAAAGTTAGGAACTTGGGCTTCACTCACCCCCATCTTTCTGCACCTCCCTTTGCGAGAGAGGCACTGAGGGTCACACACACACACAGACCCACAGCCCGCCTGCTGCTCTGGCCTCTGTCCGTGCGCGGCCCCTCCCCGCAGCAGCTGTTCCCCCCTGGTCCCCTCTGCCCCCGTCAGACCCTCCATCTGTCTTCACACCTTTGGTGGGAACTCCTGGCAGTCCGAGGCTCACCCCATCCATCACGCCCTCAACTTTCAGCCCTCAGCTTCCCGAGGGCCTCTGGCTTTGTGTTTTAGTTTCTCCCTGGACAGAGGGAACCTGAGTCCACTCGGAAACTTCCAGGCAGGGTTAGAAACACAACATCCAACCCCCACGCCTTTAAACGTGGTGGTGAGAATCCCCTGTAACGTAACTTCTCACACCAGTGGGCCGTGTTTTCCTCTACTTCCCTCTCTCTTGCTTATAACTGCATCCCATACCCCACAGTGGAGGCCAGGTACCTCTCATTTGCTGTGATAAAAGTCCTGCTTCAGGACAATAAGACAGAGTGAGCTGGGAAGACCAGTGGTTAGGGACTCAGGCACTGGCTTCTCACCCTGGCCCGGCCAAGGTACACAGCGCAAGCGCAACGGCTGCCCCGCCAGCTCCCCAGAGCCCCCTTCAGCTTGCTGAGGATGCTCCTCCCAGCATGCTTTGTCCCACAAGGCCAGGCCTGGGCCTCACTCCAGGTCTCTGCAGGGTCCTCTGCTAGAAGGTTCTGGGATCCTACCGTATCTATTTCTCATCCCAGCTCCTGGACAATTAGCTCAAGGTCACGCACCCTGAGCCCCAGAGAGTAGACAATCAGCTCTCCTGGGGAAGCATTCTGAATGCAGTTTTGTGCATCTGGGATACCAGGAAGGGAGTAGGAGAGGCCAGCAAGGCCCATTGCTGGGGCCACAAGCTCAACAGGCAGCCGTGTCACCGCCAGGGGCTTTGTGTCTAACGCCTCACGTTTCCCAGCACTCACTGTGTCAGGCTCAACTGAGCACCTCATGCAGTGAGCTGCTTCATTCAAACCCCAAATATCCCCATTTCATGGATGAGAAAATCAAGGCATGGTGTGGCGAGGGAAAGGAACAGTCCTTGAACCTTCCCTGCAAGTAACCCCTGGAATGGAAATGCAATTCAGTCTCAACTATGCAAATTAACAGAGGCATGGGAAAGAGCCCAGATATGCAGAAAACTAATGTTCTTAGGGGTGTTTTAGACCAGAGGTTAGTAATTTTTTAAAAAATCTGTATGGGCCAGCTGGGAAGTATTTTAGACTTTGTGTCCCCTATTGTCTCTTTGAAAGTTACTCAGCTCTGCTTTTGTTAGAGAAACACAGCCATGAGAGGATGGACGTGGCTGTGTTCCAATAAAACTTTATTTATACAAACAGGTGGCGGGATGATGAGGTCTACAGGGCTTGTTTGTGGCCCTCCTCTGGCTCCTTTTTCCCTTAACAGGCTTTCTATGTTAATTATACCATCCAGCAATAGGAGGGCAAGACATCTAACATTTACTTGGCCCATTTTTGTGCCAAGCTGTGCAGCAGGGGCTCTGATCCATTAGCACATTAGCATGCGGAACCCAGCCAACATCCTTTGGTAGGAGGGTAGTTAACAGTCCCTTTGTTTACCAAGGGACAAACCAAGGCTCCCAGAGGCCCCCTGGCCCAAGGGCACCCTGAGCAGCACAGCTGGGCTTTAAACCCAGCCCGAAGCCTGCATCTCTTCCATCGCACCACAGCTGTTCGGATCAGTTTGCATCACGCGTCCACGGTCTCCCCACAGACAAGAGGAAAGGGAGGGGGGTCCTCAGCAGGTGGGAGACAGAATAAAGCCAATCTCAGCTTTAATTTCTTCCTCCATGGGTATCTGGGCATCTGCTATAGCCACAAAGATAAACCCAGTAGCTCCTCAAATTCACTGGGACTCCGGCGTCCTTGAGTCCAGTTCGCCAAATCCACCAATGTCTACCACAAGTCCAGCACGATCTTTCCAGTGTCACCCAAAGCAGGTCCTAGGACTTCCATCAGCACCACCAGGCAATCAGTGACTTAACCAGCAGCCAATCATATGCGAGTGAACTTGTTCCTGACCCAATCAGAGCACAGTTCCTGGTTCAAAACCTCATCAGCAGGAGCACAGGATGGAATCCAGGAAGGGTTCCTGGTTCTAAGTCAAAACCCCATTGCTCGCACCAGTGCACTCTATTTGAATGCAACTGACACATGAGGTGAGTGGGGTGCTGCTGGGCTGGGAGCAAGTACATAAAAGAACCCGTTAGTTTCTGGGGTGGCAAGGAAAAGGAATCCTTTCCTCCACCTGCGTCGGCTTGAGGCCCATCACCCCAGCGCCACACCACAGTGACAAGGGAAGGTGAAAGGAGCGATGTGCCTTCCATTTAAACCCTCCGGGAGCTTCACGGAGACCCATGAATTGGGAATGAGCTGGAGGGACACAGGGTGGAAGGGAAGGGGGCCCTACCTGAGGCGACAGGCCATTGCTGACGGGGTTCATGTGGTTGGAGGGGGCCCCCGGATTCATGAAGCTGTCGGAGTAGCTGGAGAAACTGTGACGGGCGCCATAGGCAGAGCTGGTGTCGGCAGCCGCGGCGGCGGCAGCCAACCCACCCTGATGCATGGTGGACGGCGGGAGGGGCTGGGGCCGGTGCACAGTGCTGCCTCCATCTGTGGAGAGACCAGAGAGACGCTGAGCGGGTGGCTTCGTCCTAGAGGCCAGGGCTGCGAAGGCAGGAAAGAGCCATAAGCCTCCTCTGCTATCCCTTGGGAGGAAGGGACTACCTTCTCAGGTGACCTGGGACGGGACAAGCTGGCTCTGGACAGCACCAGGCACTGTCCAGGTCTTGGCTGATACCCAGCCAAGATTCAAGACATCCTCTAAGGCAACTTGTTGCTTGGTACTAGGCATATAGAAGGGGTTTAATAAATGTAAGTTGCACTGAACCCTATGCCTCACTGGGCACGCTAATAATCCACCCAGGCTAGTCCTGTTTATGTCTTGTGAGCACCTATCACTGCCCCATGGTGTCCACAGGCATGAAGGAAGGATACAACTCATTTATAGACAAAGAAACAGGTAGAGAAGAGCTGGGTGCTCGTGAAAGATGACCAGGCTTTGAATGGCCCAACTCTGGAACCATTTCTGCTCTTAGCTGCTGTGCTGTGTTACTCAGTCCAGGTCCCTCTGCAAAGCCTTCCAGGTTAGGGACCCTGACTGTCCTTGGCCTGCCAGGGAAGGTCTGGAGGCAGAGGGCAAGCAATGGGTTCCTTGTGTGGACCAAGGTGGGGAGGCGATGGGGCAGGGTCTAGAAGGGTGGGAAGGAGCCCTTCTCCCCTACAAGGCCATCTGCTCTGGGACCACCTTCCCTTCTTCTCCCACCTGCACTCTCTTGCCTCTGTCTAGCCCCTCCCAAGGCCAGGTGCAAGATTGTGCTCTGAGAACAGGGCCCAGGGGATGCCTGCTCCCAAGGATGGTCTCGGCCCTGGCCATGCTCAGCACAGCCAGGAGCGGGAAGGAAGGGTCGATTCTTCATCCCCAAGGAAAAGGACAGGCTGAGCAAGTTCTCTCAGGTCCTCCAAAGAGGCCTGACCTTTAGTCCGTCTCTGAAAATGGCCCTTTCAATCAATAGAGGGGCAAGAAGATGAGATCCCACAAAATTATTTAAGCCCTGTTGTGCATTTGTATTTGATGTAGACTGGAGGTTAACTTGATCTCAAAAATGTCCCAATAGCCTCCCCGCACCTGTGCACATGCGTGCGCGCACGTGCACACACACACATACACACACACACACATGTATGGAAAACCATTCTACTCTCACATTTTAAAAACTCCAGACTGATTACACACAGACCGTCGAAGAACCTTCTGATCCTTTCCCTCCAAAGTTGCTCCACACTCCGGATCCTAGATGCTCAAAGTGTTGCCCCTGGGCCAGCAGCCTGGGCCTCACCAAGGAGCAGGCAAGCATTTTAATAAGATTCCAGATCTGCGTTTACTTTACGGTTTGCAAAGCTCAGGTCTTAACAGGTGCAGGGCCGGGGAGGGCTGCCTACTGACCCTCCCCCAGGAGCTGCAGCTTCGGGGCAGAGCCGAGAACTTCAAGGGCAGGACTGCAGGGCTTTCCTTTGTTGTTGCAGTAGTCTGCCCACAATAAAGTACACAGAGTCATTTTAAAAAAAGAATAATTCTTGTAAGGGAAAGGAAGAGAAGAGAGGTTGGGTAGGGTAGGGGCAAGGGGTGCTGGACACTCACCTTGGGAGATGGTGGTGGTGGGGTAGGTGGAGTCCGGCAGCTGGTAGGGGGGCAGCGTGGGCATGCCAGTGGGGGGGAAGCCTCCTGGCAGAAGGTGGTTGAATGCTGCCAGTTGGTTGGCTCCTGCCTGCTTGCGCCAACGGGCGCGGCGGTTACTGAACCAGACCTGGGGGGAGGGAAAGCAGAGACTAGAGAAGCCAGGCCTGGCGGAAATACAATTAGAATCAGTCCTCCGAGCCATCAGCCTTTGATCCAACGGGCATCCTCCTCCAGGTAGGAAATTCACCTTCCTGCAGCATGGATGGTATTAGGGTTTGCACCTAAAATGTTCCCAAAGACTTCATGTGCAGAAAGTGACTGGATCATGGGGTGATATGTCCATCAGTGGACCTCTCCACAGGTGATTTCATAGCTGACTGGGCTGCTGGGATGGGGGGGGCCTGGTTAGAGGTGGGTCTCTGTGCACATGGCCTGGAAGGTTACATTCTCATCCCTGGTGCCTCCCTTCTTTCTCTCTCTGCTTCCTGGCTGCCATGGGTTGAGCAGTCAGCCCTCACCGCACCTTTCTGCCATGCCCCTCCTACCTTGGAGTCAGCCAGCCATGGAGTGAACTCCCCAAAACCATGAGCCAAGTTAAACCTTTGCCTCTTGAAATGGTGGGTGTTAAGTAACTTTTTCCAGCAACAGAAAAGTGACCAACCCTGATGGTTTGTAGAGTGATTTCACAGGCGTGATTCCTTGTCTGCACAGACACCCAGGGCAGGGGTTTGTAGCATTATTTCCATGTCACAATGAAAGGGAGGCCTAGAGAAAGTAGCTGACGTGGCCACAAGACAGGGTGAGTTGAGGCACGGACAAGTGTGGTGACCCTCAGTCCCGTGCTCTTCCCACTGCACTTGTCCCAGCCCCTGCCGGCCTGGTTAGCTCCAAACACCTCATTCTCCACCTCCCCCGGGAAGCCCTCCAGGAGGACACTGCACATCTGGAGCCCACTTGGATGGGAACCCCTTCCAGACTCAGCTGTGCAAGCTCATTTTTTATCTGGGGACTGAGACTTTGCTTTGCTTACACAGCCCGGCCTCTTGTAATGGGAAACACACCCAGGGATTTATTACACATTAGTGGAACACTAACCTCATGTCTCCTTCAAGCACTGGGCTGGCATTTACACATCTGTCTACATAGGCCCATGAGACACATTCTCCTGTACCTATTTTACAGGAGGGGAAACTGAGGTTTGGAGGTCACATAGCTTGTACCCAGGGCCATGTAGCTAGCCTGTGGTGGACGTGAGGGTCAAGCTTAAATCAGACTTAAGTTTGAGCCCACTTGTCAGGGTGCGTAAAATCCCTGGGACAGACCAGACAAAAAGGAGAATGTAGGTGTGAAATGAGCCACTTGGAGGGGCTCTTTTGTCCCTCTGGACTCTGCACATGCTGTTTCCTCCTCCTAAACACCCTTTCTGCCCCACCCCCTCGTCCTTGGGTCTCCTGCAGTCCAAGGGACTCCTTACCCCATGCCGGAAGGGGAAGGGGTTCTGCATCTCACATTCACAGCTGGACACCCCCCAGGTGCCCACCAAATACTTACAGATTCAATGCACAAGCAAGTAACTGAACAAGAGAGAGCTTAGGGCGTCTTTGCTGGGGCCGAGGTGCTTGGGATTCCTCCTGGTGGGGTGACAAACCCAACCTTTCTGGCACCCAATCACCCATGACACCCAAACCTGGGGACCGAGAGCAGGTCTACTGGCTGGAGGGCACTTTCAACCCATGACATTGCGGGTCTCTCCAGGTCCTTCCGGGGAGGAGCTGCGCTTGGTTCCTGAGCTGGGGGAAGAGAGCCGCTGCTCTGACCCACTTAGGTTTCACAAGGAAAAGAGAGGAGGAGCCACATGCGGGGGGAAAACCACTGGCTCACAGATAAAACCAAAGTCCCAGCTTCTCCCCACGTCCCGAGGGCACTGACAGTGTCCACAGGGGCATCCTAGCCTGGGCCAGCAAGTATTGCTGAGGCCGCCCTTCATGGACACTGGATCCTGGGAGGACACAGGATGGGGTCTTTGCAGGTGACATTTCCCTGCAAGACTTGAATCAGGTTTTGTTTTACCCTGCATGTAGTCTTTTTACAACTGCCTTATCCTTATAGCAGTGATATATGTTTTTATCTTAAAATACGTTGATTTTATTAAAGAATAAGTAAGTGCAGTCAGGTCTGGCGGTGCATACATCGGGAACCCCAGGTCCTCAGGAGGCTGAGGCAGAAGGATCACAAGTAGGACAGCCTGGGCAACTTATTGAGACTCTGTGTCAAAATAAAATAAAAATAAAATAAAATAAAAATGGTTGGGGGAGGGCCAGGGGTTTAGCTCAGTGGCATAAGCACCTGCCTGGCAAGCATGAGGTCGTGAGTTCGATCCCTGGTACCAAAAAAAAGGTTGGGGATGTAGCTCCGTGGGAGAATGCGGTTGGATTCAGGCCCCAGTTTCAGGAGGGACAAAAGCAGGTAATTATAGGTAAAACATGAATGTGGCGGAAGTCTTGGAGGTGGCTGGGATGACCTAAATCTGGGTGCGCTGCTCTAGCTGGCCGTGTGGCTCATCTGCTCCTCAAGTAAAGCTGTGCACGTCTGTTCCTTCTCTGCCCTGCCCTTCCTCGCCCCACCTCTCTCCTCTTCACTTTCCTCTCCTCACCTCAAACCTTCACTGGCCTCCTCCTGTGGCCAGGCAAGACCTGGGGATGGAGGTGCGCGGGATGTGGCCCCAGTCCTGGGGCTGCCTTCCGCCTGGCACGGAACAGACGGTGAGCTGGGATGGGTAACGCGCAAGGCTCCATACAGAGGCCAGAGGAGGGGTTTCCCACCCGGCTCTGTAGAGCCCGGGAGGGCTTCCTGCAGCACTCTCTCCTTCCTCTCTGGTCCTGTCTCCCCAGGCCACCTCCCTTCTCACAGCCAGAAGACTGATGGCTCACAGCAGGGGGACTCTGGAGTCACCTGCCAGGCTCTGAATTCTGCCTCCACCCCTAGCTAACAGAGGGGACCCCTCGATGTCTCTCTGCCTCTGTCTTGTAGAATGGGGCTAATAACACTGTGCTGAGGTTGTTCTGGGCCTCGGGTGAGTTACACGAGCTGACCGTGTTTAGAACAGCACTGGCGAGCAGTTGCCTCCTGCAGAATAACCTCAGACACGGCTGAGCCGGAAGGGTCCTTGGCCAGCTCTAGCTCAAGCTGCCTGTTGACAGAAAGAGGAGCCTCAAGAGGGGCAGCAGCCACCTCGGCACCCCATCCAGACGCCCTGACCAGGGCTGAGCTATGTGGAAGCAGGGGCTGGGTTTCTAACTTTGCGACTGTTCGTGCTGCACAGACCAAGGGTGGGCTCCACCACTGAGCCACACCCCTCACCCCAATTACACATTTTTGCTCCTTCTCCCAACACGCAGCCTCAGGAGCGAAGGGCAGTTGGTGCCATCTGTTTGCAGAGCTGACTGACCTGGTAGACTTGGGCTGAAGCCCAGCGCAGTCACTACTGTGTTTCCAGGAAGCCACCTCCTGGGCCCCTACCTGTCGTATGGAGAAGAAAATGACATCTACCTCCTCAGGTTAGGGGGACCAAGCAGGACACTGCAGGGTGCTGAGCAACCTGCCTGGCGTGTCACACGCATCCCTAGGTGCTGTGCCAACATCCAGCGTGCGTGCAGCGTTAATGAGTGGCCCCCTCTGGTGTCTCCACAGCGGGATTTCTGTTCAGAGAAAACCAAAGCCATCAGTAGGGTTCCAGTTTGCAACCATGATGCTTAGCTTAGGGCTACTGCATGATTTCCTGATTTCTTGGTGCTCACCACCAGGGGACAAGGACACTTTCATAGACAGGCACAGGAAGTGCCAGGGGTGACCCCAGGGCCCAGCAGCTCCATCTCATGGGTCTCTGTTGCTAGAAGGTGCACGTGGGCTCAGGATTGTGTGCTCAGGACACAGCCAATCTGGTGGCCTCCAAGGAAGACAGATGCAAGGTTGGGGTCAGGCTACCAGCTGTGAAAATGGGAATTCCTCCCAAGGAGCCCTGGGCCCCCCGCTACCGCTTCCTCTACCTGACACAGCTTGGCTGTCCTTCCTGGGGCTCTGGCTTTCTGCTAGCTGCACAGGGCTCTGTGGCATGAGATAATGTCACTTGGGCTTCCAGAGCAGGCTGCCCCTGTGGGGAGCAGGGCTGGAGGGAGTGGAGGGGGCTCTCGGCTGGTTTTCCTTAGTGGATGTAAGGTTAACCTGCTTGTGTGTGTATCAGAACGCCAGCTCCATGGCCACGGGCACTGCTGCCCACTGAGTCCCCAAACAGCAAGTGGCCAGTAGATGACTGGCATGGAACTGCAAGGGCGGCCGGGGCTGCGACTTCCAAGGACAGGTGGAGTCTTCGTAACAGGCCCCTCCCCACTGCACTGTGGTACTTTTGTGTGTCTGGCACACAGGTTTGTTTTTTTTAATCACTTAATCCTAGAACAAGACAGACCTCTCTCTCTCTCTCTGGGTTTTGTGGCCCTGAGGATCAAACCCATTGAGCTACATCCCCAGCCTCTTTTTATTTTTTATTCCAAGACCATGTCTCACTAAGTTACCCAGGCTGGGCTTAAACTTGTACCCTCCTGCCTCAGCCTCCCAGAATGCTGGGATGACAGGTGTGCACTATTGAACCTGACTCATCTCCATTTTGCAGACCAAGGGCAGAAGCAAGGAGCTGAGCAATTACGCTAGGATGCACCCCAAGCGTCTGGCTCCAAGCCCACCCTGAACTATTCTACTCATGCACCCATCTCTTTGGGAACACTGTGATAAGCTGTTGTAGCACTGAGAAATTCCAGCACCACAGACTCTCACAGTCAGAGACCAAAGCTCACAAGGACACAGCCACAGAGGTCCCTGCCCCACTCTCTGCAGCAGGAATTCCCTCACTAGAATCCCTGACTGACTGGACATGGAGCTTTTGCTTGAACACTTCTAGTGACAGGGATCTCATCACCTCGCCAGGCATCCTTGATAGTCAACAGGTGAGGATCCCAGAGCTTGGGGACATTTTAGTGATCACCAAGGCCCACCCCTTAGTTGCAAATGGAAACTAACTTCAGGGAAGGACAGTAGCCTGCTAAAGGTGACAGCTGGTCAGAGGAGGGACCATGCTCTCAGTCCTGGGCTCTGCTGAAGACCTCACAGCTGGCCTTGAGGCCTTGCACTGTGCACCTTCATCCCACGGGGGCCTCTCAGAGCAGCCCTGCACCCCAGTCCTCTCCAGGCTAGACGCTCTTTGTTCACCATTTAAAATTCAGCACATCTGCTTCCCTGCTGGCTGGGGCTGAGAAAGCTCTGGGGCAAAGGAGGGGAGACAGACCCTGCTTGCGGGCACTTTCAGCCCCCAGGCCAGGTCCAGCCCCGTCACTGTGCACAGGGCAGTCACAAGTCACACAGTGTGGTGGCCTTGGCCTCTCCCTCCGGTTTGCCTGGGCTCTGCAGTTCCTCCATTCCCAGACGGCCTCCTGCCCTGGACCTTGAGTGACACCTGTTTTTGTGTCCCCCGGGCCAATAAAAGCGCAGCCCTGACAGCCAGGAAATTTTACAAGGAGCCATCAGGCTTCAAGGTGGTGGGAAGCAACAAGGCCTCCCCACAATGTGGGAATGAGAAAGCGCCCAGGAATGTGCCCAGGACAACAGCTGCCGCGTTGGGTGCGGGGCGGGGGCAGAGCGAGGCTGCGGGGCGGGCGGCTCAGATGTCACTGTGAGAGAAAGGGAGGAAAAGAGACCAGCAGCCGCCTGGCCTGCCCCCAGCCTCTTGGGGTTTCCCACCTGGGGAGTGGGGGCAGGAGGCAGAGAGGGCACCCAGTTCCCGGAGGGCTGGATGCCAGTTTGCTTCTAGGACTTTCCTGGCTGCTTTCCAGCTCCAGGTTCTGAGGAAGAAACGCAGGCTTTGGGGGCGGCCAGGCCCAGCTCTGCACCCCTGGAGCACCGCTTCTCTTTGAGATGAGTGTGTGTTAATGTGTGTGCGTCCATGTGCGTGTGTGTGAGATTCTACCAACAACGCACCCTGAGGTTCCACCAGGTCATGTGTCAGGGGTCCCCAGCACTAGGTAGGCACCATGTGGACAGAACCACCCCCAGGAAGCAGCCCGGGGACCCCCCCACCCCCGCAGCCCCACCGCCCCACCCATGGAGAACACAGCCCAGGGTGGGGCTCCCAGAGAGCGCGGGTCATTGGGACCTTTCCCCCCTCCTCCTCCCCATCCTCCCCTTTAGCCCCTTCCAGCTGGGCCCTGTGTGGGGACAGCTGCAGGCTCCACAGTCATTGTCCCTCATTCCTGAGGTAGACCCAAAACCCCAGTAGGGTCCTGCCCTTCGCCCCTGCTCCCCACTGCCTGGGAACCTCGCGCTGAGGCTGTACAGGGGATGCTGTGCCCTGATGCTCCCAACTGACCCCGCCTGTTGCATGCTTCCCCTATTGGGAGACTCACTATCATCAGAGTAAACAGGCTGGTTTAGAAATTTCCCTCTACTCCCTTCCCTCCTCATCAGAGATCTGGGGTTTTTCCGACTCCCCAAGTCCTCTCTTCTGGATGAATAGCAGCCCTTCCTCCTCCTCCCTTCCCTCCCTCTGATTCCACCCTTTCTCTTTTCTCCTATCTCTCTCTCTATCTCCCTCCCTCATCCCCTTGCACTGTCCACCTCTCAGTTAGTCAGTCAACCAGCATTTGCTGCCTGCCGACTGTACCAGGGGCTGGTGGTATCACTTGTCCACAGGGTACCTGGATCTCCTGTTACCGGCCCCCGGGGGGCCCACTGAATTCGTGATCCCTCAATTTGTGTCTGGGACACTCCGAGCACTGCCGGGCGCCTTCTCACCTGGACGCGCGCCTCTGTCAGCTTGGTCCTCTGCGCCAGCTCCTCGCGGGTGTAGATGTCCGGGTAATGGGTCCTCTCAAATGCCTTCTCCAGCTCCTCCAGCTGCTCGGCTGTGAACGTGGTCCGGCTGCGGCGCTGCTTTCGCTTCAGTGGGAGATCAGGCTCTGACTCCACATCCGAGCCCTCGTCCAGTCGGTTTCCTGTGGCCAGAGAGGGAGAGGACAGGGCCGGGGCTTAGTGACATGGAGGATGCAAAGCAGACTGTGGCCACCCCAGCGCGCTGCACTGAGGAGCGGGTCCCTCCCAAGCCCGAGGAAGGATGTTCCCACCAGCACTGTTCACCAGAGCAAAGGAAGGCAGCAAGCTCCCGGCCAGCCCTAGGGGCCTGATGGATACTTTCTAGCAGGATCATTCCGTGTTTTTAGAAAGCCAGTCCCCTATAGTTGGGCATTCTCCTGACATGGAAGAATGCCCATGACATATACTAGGGATGCTTTCATGCTAAAATACATGTCAAAATTCATGCAATATATTCCCCAAATCAGAGACAGTTTCCCCATATGTTAATATGCCTCGATAAACTTGACTTTTATAAAAGCCAAGATAGAAACCTGTGTGTGCAAAGGAAAAGCCCACAGTGCATTGCAGAACACCGTGGTTCAAATGCTAGCATCCTCTTCTCCAGACTGGGGGGTTTTTATTTCTGCTTTACATTTATGTTTTGTTTTTGTTTTTTGCTTGTTGGGGGATATTACTGGGAACTGAACTCAGGACCTCACGCTTGCTAGGCAGGTCTTGTGCCACTGAGCTAAATCTCTGGCCCCTACATTTGTTCATATTTGAGTATTTAAATGATGATGGGTTAGAAAAGAATGCTGTTCGCTTAGGAGAAACAGTAGGAGAGCTAAGAGCAGAAGAAAGGCGGGAGGGAAGACGGGAGGGAAGAGGTTGATGCAGGCACCAGAGCTGGCATCGGGAAGCTCAGACCCAGGTCTGGCTCCGCTGTAGATGCTTGTGACCCGAGGAAGGCCGTGTCCCCTCCTGGGGCCTCAGTTTCCCTATTTGTAGCAGGAAGGGCTTGGACTGTGACAAGCCCTTCCTGGGATGTTCCAAGACCACTGAGAGACCTAGAGGAGGTGACCTTGGCTAGGTGATCATGGCCCTCACTTCATCACTCCCACTAATTTCTACTCTGGAGCCCGGAGCGGGTGAAGGCTTCTTGTTTCCTACATAAAGAGAGCCCAGGAGGCTGAAGCCAGCTTCCTTCCCAGCTATGGAGGGTGCTGTCAGGCCAGGAATCTGCTCCTGTACTAAGTTGAGCCTGGGAAGGCTGCAAGAAGGGCCTGATCAAGCATCTCAGCTGTCTGGACCAAGAGCTTAGGCAGTAAGTTGGCTCCACCAGCCCAGCCCAGCCCCCAACCCTAACCCAGCAGGGGTGAAGCTGTACCCTCAGCGGCCCCTGGGATCTGAGGGGAGTGTGGAAGAGAAGCTGGTGAGAAGAAGCAGGAGGGAGAGGAGAGAAAGGACCGAGCAGACAGCCAATGACTGCTTTCCTCCCTCCCCATCCTGCCTGCTTTCACCCTCTTCTCTCTCTGTCTTCATTTCTCCTTTTCCTTCATCTTGAAATTCCTGGAGGCACTTTTTCCCCCATCATTCATTCATTCATTCATTCATTCATTCATCAATCAGGGTGAGCTTGCCAAGCACCTACTGTTCACTTGGAAGGGCCCAGGTCAGACTTGGTCCCTATGTTCAGAGCACTCAGTCTGGGTTGGGCTGGGAAGGGCTCAGAGACCATGAGCTCATACTACAGATGGGGGAAACTGAGTCCCAGAAAGGCAGAATGAAAAACCCAGAGTTTCCGAGAAGTGTCCACGTGGGTGCTCAAACTCTGCTCTCACCTCACTGCTCGCCAACCCAGGGTCACGTTCTCACTGCGCCGTTTTAGTTACAGGACGGCCTAGGCCCCTCCCACAAGGGATGCCGTCCTACAAGGGCCCCCCACCCTCAAAACACAGTGGAAACAAGAACCAATGCAGCATCTTGGATGCCAAGCGGAGGTGGAGGGAAAGGCACACTGGCAGAAGGAAAAGCTTATGAAAAGGCCCTGTGCCTCCCAGGGCATGACGGGCGATTGCATCTTGGCGCCACATCCCTGGCCGGGGTGCGCCAGCATGTGGAGGTCAGACAACAGGAGGTCAGCCAGTCTCAAGCAGCACCCCTCTGCCCCAGTTTCCCTTCTTTCATTCTTTCATCTTGTCCACTGGGAAGTCATCCCTGCATTTTGTTGTCCACTTTCCAGGCTGCCCCCAGCTGTGACACCATGCCACCCGAGCAGGGAACCAATAGCAAGAGAGTGCCCCCTTCGCCACCGCCTGGCTCATCCCCCCCGCGAGGGACCTGGGGTCAGATCCAACCCTTCCTCTGCCCTTTCCCAGCCAGGGCTGCCAGCTGCCCAGCCTCCTTGTCTCACCAAGAGCAGACCAGGGCGGGCACAGCTGGCTGAGCCTCTCCCCGGCACGTCTGGGGCTCAAAGCCAAATACAGCTAATCCCAAGGATTCATTTCCTGAAACTCACAGCAGAACCTTAATTTTCTGATGGGGACAAGGAGAGCCAGCCCTTAGGGCCCTGGCAGGAGGACGTGGGCACTGGCAGGGAGGCAGGAATGGGCACCAGGCTGGTTCCTCCGAGAGGACCCTTGGACTCAGGCAGTGCTGCTGGAGTAAAATCCATGGGCAGAGATTGTACTCAGAGCCAGCGGTCAGGTAGGGGAGGAGGGTGCCAGTCCGATGGAGCAGACGTAGCCCTGACCTGCAGGAAATCCCCATCTGGGGGAGCCCCAGTGCAGGTCCAGAGCAGAACCTTCCACGATCATGGGGATACCCTAGATCCACATTGCCTAAGAGTATGGAGCACTGGATTCCTGCCTGGTGTAACCCAAGAACTGAATTCTTCATTTTGTTTAATTTTAAGTCAAATTTGTAGAGCCCTGTGTGGCTGGCTGATAGCTACCAGACAGCACATCCTAAACCACCTTTAACACATTCTCCTTCCTTTTTCGTTGTTGCTTTTTTGAGACAGGGTCTTGTTCAATTGCCTAGAACTTGCAGTCTTCCTGCCTCAGCCTCCTGAGCACCTGGAATGCCAGGCACCACAAGACCCCACGTGTTCTCCCTTCTCAGCAGAGAGGGGAGGCCACAGGCACAGAGCGCCCTGCAAACCATCTCCAGGTAGAATTTCGTGGAACCGTTTGCTTGGATGGCAACTGTCTTTATGGCTCCCATCTATTTACGGGAACTGATAGTCCTCTGCCATTGACAAGCACTCACTGTCGTGAATCAGGGTTTTTAAAGTGCTTTTTAGAAGACAAAGCATTAAAGAGTTATTCAAAAAATATCAGGCCAGTGCACTGTGACCAAAGTGTGAACACCGTTAGCGAGCGGTCAGCATTCACTCTATACTGGATGAGGGGCAAAGTTCAAAGTACTTCTCTCAGGCTCTGGCCCTGGCATCCTCCCAGCCCCTAGCCGTGCCCCATTCTCCACACTCTGTGTGGCTTTCTGAACCCTTCTGGGTCATATCTCCCTGAGCCTCCCACCCCTCACCTGGTGAGGACTGTATACCCCGCAGCCAGACAGAAGCCCAGATTGAGGCGGTGAAGCGGGACCCACAGGTGTCTGCTATTTGAGAGGACCCAGAATGGTCCTCGCCTTCGCCAGTGGAGCCTTGCCATGATGACCCTTTGGATGCTGAGAAAGAAGAGCAAGTCCTGCTGGCCCCAGAGAGCCCCCGACATCGCATGAGAACAGGGCAGCAGCCTGACAAAGAGCTTCCACCGACCCCCCAACCCAGCTCAGGGAAGAGACCCCCATTCCAGGGATGCGTCTCAGTGCTGACCTGGTGTGATAGGTCCGTGAAGCTGGGACTGTGGCTTCTTTGATGAAAGAGAAATGAAGCTCAGAGAGGCTCAGTCATTTTGAAGAGGGCACAGTGTGCCCTGGACTTGGTTCCTGTCCTGAAGAGGGACAGGGAGGACAGCACTGATTGGGAGTCAGTTAGAGGACCCTACGGGACAGCCCTGGTCTGGTCAGCTATCTTGGTCTGGTTCCTACATGAGGGGCTCTGACTTTCCCCTTGCTGTGTGGCCTTGGATGAATCACTTCCCCTCTCTGGATCTTGGTTTTTCAGTTATAAAAATGAGGATAAAATACCTCTCCACATGCCACACTTGATAGCTTTAAGAGTAGAATAAGATCCAGACTTGGTGGCATATGGCTGTAATGCCAGCTCTCAGGAGGCTGAGGCAGGAGGAGCACCACAAGTTCGAGGCCAGCCTGGGCTACACAGTGAATTCAAGGACAGCCTGAATTGCATAGCAAGACCCTGTTTCCCCAAAACAAAACAGTGGAACAAAACAGACTTTAGGAGTAATTTGGGACAAAAGTCTATAGAAAGGACAATTATTTTTATTGATGATGATAATGACAAGAAAGGGGGGACAGCAGAACAAGGTGAAAGTAGCATGAGAAGAGACATGAAGAGCCACTGATTTGGTCTCCTGGGCCCCGGCTCGGGGCACCAACCTGCTCCCGGCTGGAGCTTTAGCTTTAGCTACCTGCTCCTTTAGCTTCTGAGTTAAACTGATCAGCAGGATTAAGTGGAATTGGCCACAGAGACCCTGCTGACAGGACTGAGTCCTCCACACACTGAAAGCTGGTCACCTCTTGGTGAAGCATGGGCAGCTGGCTTGGGGAGGGGACCTGTGGGGACGGGGAACATGGGCACGCATTCATTATCAGATGCCAGACTCGAGGTGGCAGCAGGAGTGGCCTCCTGGCCAGCTGCGGCTCCTGCCCCTCTCCTCTGCAGCTGCCAGGGGCTGCTACAGTCCCCAGGGCCAGGTGCGGGCTGGAGAAGGTCCCAAGGGGGAGGGGGACAGCTACAGCCCTGTCTCTGCTCAGGCACATGGGAAGGGAGGGACACAGCCCCTGCTAATCACATCTGTGGAGCCAGCTTCAGGAAGTTCCCGGGCTGAAGAAGGAGGCACCACCCGGTCCTGGGGATCTCCCCATCCCATCCGGACGAACTGGGGCAAACAGAAAGACAGCCACGTGGCCCCCAAAGCCACAGAGCGGCCTGAGGGTAGAATGGAGATGGCAGCTATGGGGCTGTCAAAGTCCAGGGTGTGCAGGGGCAACGTCTGCCCTGTACACAGTGCGGGGCCAGCCGGGCCCAGGGAAGTGATGGAAAATCACCACGGGCGACCCTCGGCATCTCTCCCTCAGCTTCTGCCTCCTCCTGAGCCTTCTTCTCTAGCCTGGCACACCCCGGAGAGCCATCACTTGCTGCCAGGCTGTGCCAGGATGCTTCAGCCTCACAACCATCCTTCTGCACATGTGTGGAGCTGACTGCTCTTCACGCAGCCCCCTGCACATCTCTCGGCCTCCTCCACCTGCACACTTTTGCACATGAATTTCCCCTGCCTGGCAGGTCCTCCTGCCACGGGGCAGAGTCCGGCTCCTCCTGGTCTCCCCAGCAGAGCCTCTGGTTCACCCAGGCTGACCTCAGCACCCATCCCTGGGCTCTTAGAAACAATGAACTTGCCTGCTAATGGGCCCATCAGTCTCCTGGGGCCAGGAGATCTCTGGGCACAAACAGCAAAGACAGTGCCTGGCACACAGCAGGCCCTTCACAAAGGCTTCTTCAGGGAACACACCCCGGCAGAATCATGGCCAGGTTTCTTCTGAACTCTGAGGCACTGCCATGGCCTCGACCCGACCGGACCTGTGCACAGCCCTCTACAGTTTGCCAACCTCTCACCGTCAGCGCAGTCTCCCCATGACCTTGGCGGGTCAGGCAGACACTATGGGCCCCATTGTCCGAATGTTCACTGGTGCTTCAGGGCAGGGAAGCTGGAGACAAATCCAGTGTCCCGGATCCCCAGCCTGGCCAGAGCCAACTGGGCTACGGCAAGTCCCCGGATGACGGAGAATTCGATTCTGATCCTGAAACTCAAGGTGGCCTCTCCGGCTCCAACCTTTGTCTCTTGTGAGAGGAACAGTCGTGAAATAAAGCAGCTGCGATTTCTGAACCTCCCTGCCCCACAGAATGCAGGAGGGAGTTGTCCTCAGCCAACTCCTTGGTCGCCAGAGGTCAGTGGAAGCCAGCAGTGGCCTGAGGTTTGGGGTCTGTCTCTCTGTCCCCCATCCCAGATGCCCCCATTCCTGGCCCTGTGCTCGCCTCTCCTGCCACCTCCCAGCCCAGTCTTTATTCCAGTTTATCATGGGCCTGGTGTGGAGCTGCGGTGCAGAAACGAATCACATAATAGTTGATATGCGTTTTAATCAAGTAATTCGGGCAGAGCCGAGAACTGGCGAGTGTGGGCTGGGCCTCCCTGAATACCAAACAGGCCTGGGTGCAGGCTTCGGAAAATGGAAAAGTCATTTACAGCCCAGCTGGGGGCCAGCGATCGGGGCCATGGCAAGCGCCCTCCCGGCCCCTCCACACACGCAAAGCACTCAGCTGTAACCAGCTCTCAGGCCGGGCAGGTGGCTCCATCCCTCTGCAGGAGCAGGACTGTGTCAGGGCAGGGCGAGAGGCGCTGGGGCAGAGAGGCAGGGGTGGGCTGCCCATGCTGCTCTGGGTGCCCATCTGGCGTAGGCACTGCCATCCAGTCACGACCTTCAAGCTCCTCCGTGCACCCAGCTCCGAGGCACCAAGGCCAAGAGACCTGGAGCTCACCTGGGCCTCGCCTGTCAGCTCAGTGGACACCACCATTCCTCTGTCCCGGCAGGAAGCGAGACCTCAGCTGGGCCACACAGCCAGACAGTGTCTGGGGCCAGCGGGGTGCTCCGGAGCAGGAAGGGGACCTCCTCTCAGCAGATGAGACCTGCATCAACTCAGCAGCCCTGCTGACCCCTCCCCACACCCCCGGAGGTGCCAGAGCATTGTCCTGTGGCCCAGGGCATCTGGGAGGGGACTCAGCGCGCTATCTCCACGCTCTGGGCCCAGGCCACCATGGAAAGTCTCTGGAACCTGAGGGCAGAACCAAAGCCCAGTCCCAGGGACGTGTCCAGGGCCACCGCCAAGAAGGCTGCAGGGCGAGGGTTAACTCTGGGGGGTCTCCTGAGCAGGAGCTCTGCCCTTTTCAGCCCCCCACCCCCATCTATTCCCAGGAAGGCCATGAAGGGTGATAGTGTGGAGCCTGACCCAGCAGGTGGTCCCCTCTTCCTTTTCCTCCAGGGGTGCCCTGCTGGTAAATGGGGACCTATCCTGCTGGCATCTGAAGGACCCGAGGACCTATAACCAAACCACCCCTGGGGGGCCTTGAGTGTTTGGGGAAGCACCCAGCAAGGCAGGGATCCAAACGATTCTGACTTCAAATCCTGTGCTACTTCACCTTGATGAATCTTTCCTCCTCCAGGAGGCCTAATCCATCAGGCTGCACTTTAAAACTGTGACCCCAAAGAAGACAATTTATACCACCAAATGTTCTAAGGACCATGGACTCTTTGGGCTAACTGCATGGTACTTTCTTTAGGCACTAGAGGGCGCTGTTTATACATGCCTGCCAGGAAGGGGCAGCTCTAGGAAGAAGGAAGTAGTACTGCTTGAAATGGTACTGTGTGGTTTCATGACCAGAATTCACAGCCATGCTTTCTCATGACAGACCTAAAGTTGTTTCTTCTACAATGAGCTGTGAGCTAATCTTATGTTACATATAGGAGAGAAGGAACAGAGTGTGAAGAGCTGAAACATCTAAGCCAGGGGCAGTTTGCCAGGGAAGACTTCCTGGGTGCAGATTCTTTAAGCCCAACGTTCACCTGTCTTAAGGTGAGAGGTTAAAGCTGAAGGCGTCATGAGGGCTCTTGCAACTTGCTCTCGTTAACCTGCTAGTGTCCGACGGAGCTATGAGTTAATGTGCAGTCTGGCAGGGGGTGGGGTGACAGCTACTGCACAGCAAGGGGGGTATTTTAAGAGAGTGTCTTGGAGGCAGGAACACTCTCAACCTAAGAGGCGCTCAGCCCAAATCTCCCTTTACCTCTTCCTATGGCTTTAAGCCCATCGAGAAAACAATCACCAGTGTCGTTCACTCCTTCCCTGGCTATTGCAATCACTTAACTCATCAGGTCACTTAGCAAGCAGAGAGGGTAACACTGGGTGCCAGGCAGAGCAGAGCCCTCTGTGCCACCTCCTGAGAGGGCAGAGTGCCTGTCACACCACAGCCACACCCAGGATCTCCCACCACTCAGAGCAGAGGCCTGGCACACCAGGCTGTCTCTGACCTGCACTGTGACCTTGAGGGCACCGAGGAGACAGATTCTTGGGGAGCCAGAGCCACCAGAGGAGCTGAGGCTGGACACGGACTTCAGGACCAAGCCCCGCTTCCCTCCATCCACCTAACCTGGCCTCAGGCTCAGCCACCAGGAAAGGCTTGTGCCAGGCCGCTGGGGCCACCCAGGGGCTGGTGTGCAGGCCATGGAAGGGCACATATGAAGGAGGTGCCAAGGTGTCCGGTCTCACTAACCACCCTTTCAACAACCCAAGTTGCCTCGCTGCAACCTAAAAGCTTGTATTCCTATTAGTCCCATTGTCCAGATGAGGAAACTGAGGGGCAAAAGCATTAAGCAACTGGGTGGCAGAGCGACCGTCGAGCCCAGGCAGCTGGTCCCAGCACCACCCGCTTAACCACCCAGGTGGCAATGTGGCCTGGGTACTGTAAGGACCTCCCCGCACCAGCCAAACAGGCCCCGGGTGGCCCTCACGCCATCTCCCTCTGCCCAACAGCCCCGTCTCCCAATCTGGCCTCCAAGCCCCCTTCTCCATGCAGCTTCCCGTGACTGCCACACAGAAATACACGAACCCCTCATCTGCCACCCTCTCAGCACTTGGCATCCACGCCCTCTGGAGACTCATAATTGGCTTTTAATGGCTAAGACCCATTTGCCAAATAACCTTACACCCACTTGGAAGAGATACCGAGCTCCACCCTGCCAGACTAGAGGTTCCCAGAGCAGAGACCGGCGCTCCTGGAGGAGGGCTCTGTATTTCCCCTCTCTTCCTGGGTGTTTCCTTAGAGCAGGGTGGCTGTGAGCACTGCTGCAGTCTCTATCCTTTGGAATAGTCTTCATGACAGTCCCTAAGAGAAACTGCAACTGTCACTCACATAAAGAAACCATGAACCTGGCGTGGTGCGTACACCTTTATAATCCCAGCCACTGGGGAGGCTGAGGCAGGAGGATCACATGTTCAAGGCTAGTCCAGGCAGCTTAGCGAGGCTCTGTGTTAAAAAACAAAAAGGACTGGGGGGTACAGCTCCGGGGTAGAGCACCTGTGGGTTCAAGTCCCTGTACTGAAAAAAATAAATCAATCAAAACCCACGGCCTGTCAGTCATCACAGACAGAATGGAGCTGTGAATGCAAGTCACAGCTTCTCTCCTGGGGCCCCGTGGGAGCCGTTCCTACCATGGGCGTCCCTGCGCCCAGCATTCCCTGTGCAGGCTCCTGGAGTGCCCAGGGCTGAGCACCCCAGAGGCTCTGGCACGAAGGTCAGGCGACAGGGACAGGCAGTTTCTGGAGCTCCTGCCTCGTGACAGAGACCGTGCTAGGAAAGGGGACAGCACCAGCTGGCTGAGCCCCGATGGTGGGAAACTGAGTCCAGCCCTCTTCCTCCCTGGGCAGTGACTTCTCCCTCTGTACACACCAGGGCTGCCAGAGCCCCGGATTCAGTCACTCCCCATGCACCGCTGCCTCCCCAACTTGCCCTGTGAGCTTCGTGGGGTCTAAACCCCACTCTATGAGCCCCATTTTCCTGAAAGAAGAGGTTCTCCTGGATCTCTAAGATCAACCTGTGCCTGCTCTATTCAGTACTTCTCCAGAGCCTCCCAAGGTGCCTGGAACACAGCAGGCTGAATTCCAAGCTTGTTGCTGAGGAAGGATGGCTGATCTGATGGATGCTGCGGGTGGTGTGGGCTACAGGACACCCCCAGGTCACCTGATTCCAGGGGTGGGGCTTGATCTACTCACTCACATGCTGCCCAGGGCCAGCCCTGGGTCTCCTACTCCAAACCCCTGTTCCTCTCTCAGGACAAGGGAGTTGGGAAGGACCCCCTTCG